>SNQJ01S0018857.1:131772-144156 GCA_010110895.2 Picea sitchensis | reverse complement strand
AAACTGTTCTGCAATTCTTCTCTTCTTCTGTTTGTTTAGCAGGTCTGCTCTGCATCAACTTTTTCTGCTCATTTTTCTCTGCTTCTGCTTTGTCTGTGATTCTACTCTTCTTCTGCTCTACATATCCTACTTTGCGTTCCATTTCACTCTGCACATATGCTTCCTTTCCTACCATGCATCCTCTTCTCTATTCTTTCTTACTGTTTCATCCCTTTCCTATCCAGAACACCCAACACGACACAGTCTGTTTCATCTTCTTTTATACCCACGAGCACAACATTTCAACTTCCCAACTCCTTGGGCAAAATGACGACAAATGTCCAGCCAACTGAAACGCCAACTGATCGATAACTAATTTTCCATTATGATTCCATTTCACTAATGGATTTGTAACTGAAAAGTTAATCTATGAGAAAGAACAGTAATCCTCCGATTATATTCAAGTTTTATCCACACCGTTGGATGACCTTTATTATTCTTGCCTTTTTAAAATGTATTTCGACATTTCGGCATTCCTGTGCCCAAGTGTCTCGACACTGCATGTTGGGATCTTCGAAACTCCGAAATGGAGCTTATCTGGACTGACCCCTTCTCTTCCCGTGACCAAGGGTTATGACCAAGGCTTTATGTGAAAGGCGTTTTCCCGATTTCGCATATCTCAATTTCGTAAATCTTGCATAGTTTCTTCTGCCTCTCCATATCGCAATTCATGAAACTCCGATAAGGGATTAGATCAACGATCCAGATCAGATCTTGTATTGACGGCTGCGATTGAATCGCGATATCGCATATCATGAAATCAGGGTTCTTGAGTTCAAGTGACTTTGTCATTTCAAAGTCCCGATCCCCAATACTCCATGCAGAAAATCAACGGTCCAGATCAAAGATAGATCTGACGGCTCCCGGCCTTTGACCTCCCACCTGTCCTCTACTGACTCCTGGGTGGCCCACATGCTATATGCCTTATCGAGAAATCGCGTATCGCGATTTCGTGATGTCTGATGCAATTGTTCACGGGACTCGTGAAACTCCGATTCCCGATTCTTCGATGAAGCCTCCTATCGAGCTTCTCCCGGTGACGCCCGATCGCTGCCACGTGTCCTTCCAAATGGACGGTCCCGATTATGTCGGGATTTCGAGACTTTCAATGTCCCGTGTTCCCTTGACCTTGAGAACTCCGATTCTTCGATGGCTGATGTCTCGATGATGACTCCTCTCGTTGGGATTCCCTCTCCTGCTCATGAGGACTTAACTCCCTCGCAGCTCTGCAGATCCGATGGATGACGGGTGTCTGCTTCCGATTTGACGACTCAGATTCTCTCTCCGACAAGGGCTGTAAGCTACAATCCTGATTCATTTTGGATTCAAATGTTACGATTGAACCGTGATCTTGTTGCAATCTGTCTGATAAAAACCCATCAATGACAACAACCATTCGTTGTCTGCAACTTTGCCATCAATGAAAACAACTATCAACACTCATTCGGTGCTTGTTCAATATTTGCCAACATCTTCTTGGCTTAACCACGATCTCAAAATCATATTCCTGAAATAACAGAAGCCATCTGCATATTCTCCCCCCCAACATTAGTTTGTTGACTAGGTATTTCAGTGTAGAGTGATCAGTAAACATTTTAAAGTGTCCCCCCAACAAGTAGTGGAGAAACTTCTACAACACATACACCATGGCTAACCCTTCTCTCTAAGTGGTGGTGTAATTAATCTCATCTGTTGATATCTTCCTTCTAGCAAAGGATAACGGGTGGTCAATGTCTCCAGCTCCCAATTGTGCTAACACAACTCCTAATGCAATATAAGATGCATCGACATGCATGTGAAATTCCTTGCTCCAATATGGGAAAACTAGAATAAGCGCAGTAACCATTTTCTGTTTCAGTGTGTCGAAGCTATGCTGGCATTCTTCTGTCAAATGAAACTGATAGTCTTTTTTCGAAAGCTTCTCCATAGGTTTTGTGATCTGTGCATATCCTTTAATGAATTTCCTGTAGTATCCAGTGTGTCCCAGTGCAATGCACAACTGTTTGACTGTAGTAGGAGGGGTTAGATAAACTATAATGGAAATCTTATATGGGTCTACCAACAGTCCCTATTTACACACAATATGATCTAACAACACTCCAAAGGGTGAAAACAAGATGCACTTCTTCAAGTTCAAGGAAATCTAACACTGCCTGCACTTATCCAACATTAGTCTTAAACATTCGAAATGATTTTGTAATAAGTTAAAAATAGTCCAATCATCAAAATATGCGTCCAGAAATTTATGTAAAAACTCCTTGAATGCTTCGACCACTACCTTGGAAACGATGGCTGGGGCATTCTTCAATCCAAACAACATCATTGCATACTTGTAGGATCCCCATTCTGTTGCAAATGTGGTCTTATGGCGATCTTCCTTGGCAATCCAGATCTGATGGTATCATGAAAATCCATCTATAAAAGAATATACCTCTTGTCCTCCTACATTATCTAACACTTCGTTAGTAAATGGTGTAGGGAATGGGTCATGCAAACAGGCATCATTCAGCTTCCTGAGATCTACATAGATCCTGATCTCTCTGGTCTTTTTATCCTACACCACCATAGGGCTAATCCATTCTGACTCTTCAACAGGTTCTATGATTCCTGGCTCCAACATTCTGTCGAGTTTAATCTTCACTTTCTCCTTATATTTAGGGTTCAATCTATAGGGTCTCTGTTTAACTGGCCTTGCATCTGGTTTCAAAGGGATCCTCATCTCTCCCATGGGCCCTTTAATTCCCTTCATATCAGTGAACTTGGTTGGAAACAAGTCCTGATATTCATGCAGTAACTCTGTGATCTTGTCAATAGTGGCAGCATCCCAATAATATCCAACATTTTCAAGCTTCGGTGTTTTCTCTGTTCCAATATTGACCTTTTTTATTTTAATTGGTTGTTCGATGAAAGGTAGCTCAATTCCTGGTCCTTCTATGTATCTTTGGCCTTTTGTTTCAACGATTTTCACCTTCCTAGGATCATCGTTTTCATCAGCATTGATATTGTAATAACCTTGCAATTTCTAGAGAGGCGCAGTCCATTCGTACTCTTCTTGTTCCAAAGGGAGGCTAGGTGCCTCCTCAAATAATTTTTGTCTTACAATCTATAATGCTTGATCCACTGTAGGATATTGGCTTTCAAACAAAAATGTAGTTACAAATTTCTGGGCCATACCTTCCCAATCTGCAGTGATGAGGCACAATTCTTCTTGAAGATACCAGTTGATAGGGGTTGTGTCTAGTGTGTTGATGAATTTGTGCACCCACTTCTCTTGAGGAATGCTACTCCAAGATTCCTTGCAACTTCACACATGGTCCTTCGGATAGCTTCGACATGTGTACCTAACTTCACAACCTTCTATTTGCTTGGAAAATTGCGCTGTCATTAAAGTGCGACATTGTACCCAGTTTGTAATGTTGTTTTTGTTTGTCCCCCACCATCTTGCTGGGGTTGCTTTCAAGGCCTCATCCATTGCCAAAAATATTTGTTGTTTTGGTACAATTTATTCAAAGTCCAACAAGAATGCTTCTAAATGATTTAGACCATCAAAGGTGGGCAAGTTACTTACTGTAGTGTTGATCCAACGAACTTCTTGGGTTAATATAGCACATCTTCTTGTAGGTACTTCATACATTTTTTTCTGCCAGTTCTCCAGTTCTTCTTTTGAATTTGATGAACGTGCGTTGTCACTTCGCCATCTTAGGTTCCCATCCGCCATATGATTAATGTAATCCTGTTGTCTGGATGTTAATTGGTATATGTTTTCTAGTTCATATGTGAGGTCTTCTTCTCTGATGGGTTCTGTGTATCTCTGACCTTCATCAGGATCCAAAGGTGCAATGACCCTAAGGCCATCTCCTTCAAACATCATTCTTCTTTTATTTAAATCAACCACATTAGAATTATTGAAAGCCCAATCAATTCCTAACAGTGCAGAGTAAGGACAACTATCATCAACTATCTCAATCACCTCGAAGTCTACAAACGTCCTTACTCCATTGATGTCCACAAGGACATGTTCCAATATTCCAAAGGGGATTACAACTTGTTGATTAGCCATCCTAAGGTTGATAGGGGAATAGATCAAATTAGGTTTTCCCATTAGTGCCCAGGTCTGCTTCGTCATGACATTGACCTCCGACCCTAAGTTGAGGACCACATAGTCAATATCATACTCTCCAATTTGAGCATTCAGGTGTAGTTCCTTATTTGTCCTTCTCTTTTTAGAGACTTGGTGTACTACTCTATTCATCAAGGGATCTATCTTCCCTATATCGTACTGTCTGATTAAATTTTGTAGCTCTTGTAAAACACTTTCATCCTGAATCAACTTAATACAAGTATATAATAATTCCATGAGCTTGCTTAGTTATTTTTCTTCTCCTGGTAGAGAAGGATGATCAAATTCTAGAGGCATTCCACATCATCTTACTTCTGGTCATGTCTTCGATGAAGAACCTTGGTCTCTCCCGAATTCTTTTCTTGCCTCCTCAAATATTTGTTTTTCTTTCTTTTCATCGAAAAATCATGTCTTCTCTGTATCTTTTCTGACTCCTGATTCTTCTGTAGTCTTTCCTTGGGTCACTTTGTCTTCTCCTGTAACAATGCCTCCTCTAGTGATAACAACGACTCTAGGGTCCTCTCCACAAGGTTCAACATATATCAGTTGCACTTGCGGGTTCTGCTGAGGTCCTCGTCTCTCCTTAAGTTTGGCTAGTAGCACTGGACAATCTTCGATAACATGTTCGAATGAGATGCAGTAGTTGTAGTAGCTACAAATGGTACAATGGTTTTGATAGTCCCTTGTTAAGTGTCATGGCTGCGCGTAGTTATAACAAATGATTTGGCCCTTACCTTGACCCATACCTCCTCCTCATCCTCTTCCTCTGAATCCACCACGAGGGTTGAAGTTTCCTCTTCCTGGAGAATTATAATGCGTAGTGTTTCCTTCTTGCTGTACTTCTCCTTGAATTTTGTATATATCCCTTGACCTTTCATGCATGAGGTCATAGGACCTACAATCCCTATCATCATGCCCCACCGACTTACAAAATGTGTAATACAGATTTGTGGGTGTCTGAACATATTTTTGCATGTAGTATCATTCACCAGGGCGATGTCTATTTCTACATACCTCACACCATGGTAAGGTAACTTGATTTAAAGGACTCAGGCTCCAGATGCCAAATACTCACAAAATAGGGGACAATGCTCCTTGTCATGTCCTTCTAATTTGCATCTAATGCACCAGATATATTCTCTTTTATCGTTTCCCTTGTCTTTCTTCATATCTTCGACCTGCAGAGATAAACTAGTTAGCTGACTCAATATTTGACTCATACCTGAGCTGGATTCTCCCATAGGGGCTGATTTTAACTTCATGGCGATCTCCATCGCCTCCGCCTGCAAAGAAATATTATATTGCATCAGAGGAGATCTAATGTGTGGTAAGAGGGAAACAATGAACCACTCCTTGTTCTGCTCGTCTGGGATCTGAAAACTCAAATGGCCTGTCAAGGTCTTAAATCTCTAATCAAACTCCCACACAGGTTCAACTATTCTTTGCTTGATTCATTTTAGTTTTGTAATGCACTGTGACTTTGACTTAGGTTTCTTGAATTTAGAAATTAGCGCAGTCTTAATGACATTCAATGGCTTAGGTGCAACTCCATGGACAAATTTCATGTACCAGCTCAACGCGTGATCTCTCAAGGTAGTACTAAACTGAGCTTGTTTAACAGCTTCGTCGGTGATATTTTTAATACTCCACACAGTTCAACAGTCGGTGCAGTTCCTGAAGTTTCTGGCTCTTATTGTATAGGTTCTTCAGCTTTCCCTTCCTCTACCCTAGAGGATTCTGAATTCTCTTCATCTGTCAAATCTGCCTCTTCTCCACTATAGAAACCCTTGTCCCTGTATTTCTGCTTAAACAGGTTCGCAAGAGGAACTTCTCTGAACACTCTCCCAATATGTGTATGTCCAGCCTCTATGTCGCTGTCTGATTTATTGAACATTAGCGTTTTCCAATTCGACCAACTATTGTACCTTTAAGATGTTCTTCTCATGCAATAACATCTTGATCCTCAACTTTAAAAAGTGTAAATTTTTTCCTCTAGGCCCCTTAAAGAAATACCTCTCGGCTTGGCTATATGACTCTACTTTGTCAACAACAAACTCGGTGATGTACCCTCCAATGGTGCTATCAAACCAGTGATCTACTACTCTTGACACAACATTATCAACCCTCTTTATCTTCTTGATCAGCGCTGACATCCAAACTAGAGGGGTTCTAGATATGATCTACAACTGGGTATATGCTAACCTAGCTAGCCACTCATATAGCTCCTGATGGATTCCTCTAAAGAAAATATTGTGTATATCAGTAAACATATATCTTCCCAACCAATCGTCTCTACTAAGATTAGGTTTCTTGTTCCGGGCTTCAACGAAGTCCTTTTATTGATATTCTATCCACTTATGAATCTCTGTCTTTGATGGAAACCACCTTGACATTCCCTCAAGAAGATTCCTGCCACATAAACAAAACCATTTGTTGGCATAGGGGAAGACCCAGGGTTCAACTCCAAGAGCGCACCAATAAGACCTAACTACTGGCCCTTTCAGAAACACCTACGAGGAAGATGCAGTCTCACCCAAAGTAGCTATGGGGGGTTGCAGGACACAGATGTCTACAACCAAGGGAATACAAAGTGGATCCAATACAAGAACAACATAACATCTAGATGTCAATTATCAACTTAATCCTACCTCGCATATTTATCTGTCATATCTAACACAGTAATGTACTGACAAAAGATCAAGAACAAGAGAATGCCACATCAATCGAACACAACACCAAGACATATGTGGTTCACCCTCTCCGTAGGGCTACTTCCACAGAACTGTGATTTATAATATATTAATATGGAAGCATACAATTCTTATATGCACTCTTAGCTAGCAGATCTTCTCTCTTTCTCTCTTTCTCTCTTTCTCTCTTCTCTCCCTCCCTACGCACCCAGCTGCAGGGTTGATCTTCATACCTTGTTGAAGATCTTACAACACACACTTCCCTCACTCCCCAATGCTTCTCTCTCTCACTACTATAATCACTCATAACAATAATGAACTTGGAACTCTTCACCGAACCTCTTCTCTCATCTAGGTTCTTATTTATACATTAAAATGACTCACTGACAGCCTTAGGCTGAATCCTAAGTGTAAAAATCATAGATACCAAAACCCTAGGTGTCTAAAACTCTAGGTCAACTTGACCTGCGTTCTTAGGGTTTCGCCAACCTATTTTTCCTTCCTTCTCACGCGGTGCTCCAAAGCATCCAACGATGGATTTTTCTGCTTGTTAAGTTGCCCACGATATGTCTTCCTTGCTGATATGTCATCCTCAATCTCCTCATCCAATGACTTTCTTTCTCTTACTTTGCTCCATCTTTTCTGCTCTTCTGCTCACTTCGACCCAGTATCAGTTACCGTGTCTTCTGCGTAGTTCACATTCCGTCTTTTCTGCCTTACTCTTCGCTTACTTCCATACCCAAGGGCCAACAATCCTACCAAGAAGGTCTTAAGGCTTGACCATTAACCATGGAAATTTCATCTCCCATAACTGATCTACAAATTCAATATTATAGGAAGAAACACTCATTTAACATAAATAATACATCTTTATTTTCAGATGCTCTGTGAAGAATTTAACAATTTAGTCTTCACTACTACATACGAAATTAATTAATACAAATGGGTTGCAAATTCCCAACCAACACTATGTTCTTACTCAGAGCTACAAATAATCACTTACAACAACCATTAAAACTAGATTTCATTAGAGACAAACAACAAAATATATTTTCCATGAATCTCTTTAGATTTTGTAATCATCCATGCTTATAGAGAATCAATTTCACTACTTGAATAGAATATCAATTTCTTCATATAACCAAAACATAAATTCCATGGCATCAAAGAAATTATCATGGAAAATACAAAACAATGAAACACTTATATAAGAGTTTAAGATAAATTGGCAATTGTTGATGGGTGAGCCTCTTTCCATCCAACCATTGGCACAACTATCTTTGTCTATCCTTGTAGCTGACCATGAGCTAGAAGATGATGCCATAAGGAAAATTCTCACTCATTAACAGAGGTAAAAAGATGAAGTCCACTCTCCTTCATCAACATAAATCAACAAGATAAATCTCCAATTCTACCAAGCAAGGGGGGTTGGTCTTAACTTAGGTAGTCACAACAGTTATCTTGCACAACTAACACCCAAAAATTCGCAGCCCCATTTATCATCTTGATTTATATATTCTTACTCACTATTTCTTACCCAAAATACTGAGAACTTGACTCTCTTATGTTCTGCTATGAACCAAACACATTTTTGTGAACATTCTCTTCTCCATTTCTTACTCTCCTACCACACTCCAACCTCTCTAATTTCGTGGGTTGATTTTCCGCTAATTTATAGGTCAATCCATAAGTCTCCAGATGGGTACTTTTCTACCCATGTTTTTGAGGAAAGGTAGTTCTGGTACAACTCTCCATTCTTTCCCACAATTGTGGGAATTTGGTAGTTCAACTACCAACTTTCTTCATTAACTGAAATTCTGGGAGAATGGGAAATCTGGGTTTATAAATGACAAGGAAATTTCCTCACTATTTCCCCCTCATGGAATCATTTTTGTGTAAGTTCCCCACCCATCAACAATTTCATTTCATTATCTTCAAAATTCATTTTATCATTTTGATTGTTCATCATGGTCGAACATTAAACACACTAGCCATGACTCATGGTGACATTAAGACATATATTTTCATGTTAGGGAAACATGGTGTTACAGGAAAATATATTAGACTCTTTTGGGTGACCAAGGTTCCTTATCTACTCCCCAATTTCATACTAGATACATTATCCCTCTAGGAAATTATGTATCAAATGCTTGTACATGGATTTGGAGCAGTGTTAGCATGATATAAGAAAGTTGCATGTCTTTGAATTCCCTTCTATGTGGGTGTTGATCAATTTTCATGAATCATCCTTGTTTTCCAAGTTTAACCATGTATATAACCCATTCCCCATTTTTCCTTTCTAATTCATGATCCATTGCATTAACCATAATTTCATGTTTTCATGATACGTTACAATTTTTTTTCATGAGTTCACAATACTTAGTCATTTTCCTAGACTCTTGTTGTGCAAAGATTATTTACATCGAAAATATCCCTCCACCTTAAAATTAACCCTCTTGATGTGCGGAGATTCTGTACAAATACTACCTCTGCAAAACATGTGTTCCACACAAACCAACACTTAGATTATTTTCAAACATTTTATCATGTGTGGAGAACCCAACACCACTCCTTTTCTCCGTACTTCTGCACTTCTACCATCTCCACAATGCACTATGTATTCCCCAAAATGTATACTCTTATCCTAGTTGTGCAGAAATATTTGCATGCCCCTACCTTCACAAAACTCCTTGCTTTCGTACACTTCTCCTTCTTCACATGCACTTCTCCACACACTCCTCGACCTCCACACATTCCATACTTTCGCAAAACTAAATTCTTGTTGGATTGATCTATCTCTATACCTTGTTCCATAATTAGTAATTTCTTGTTAATCCATCATACACTATTTGACCTTCTTGAGGAACATTTATGATTCATTAATGAATGTTCGATTTACAAGGCAAAATACGGTAGTCAACGAGTTAATGTAGATTAATTATCCTGTTTTCCCATGGGGCTCTTGATTTTTGTAATTTTGAGAACTAATTCAAGAAATTTAATAAGAAGAATCCCTCTGGGCCATTTTTTGAAGAGCAATGGTGTAATGATTTATTCTATGTGAATTGTTTCCAATGTTAAGTCGTTATACCACTGTAAGGTTGTATTGTTCATATGATGACTATTCTTCATTGAAGTTTATAACTTTTACATTTATATTTCTCATCTAATATTTATTTCTTTGATATGGTATATAGATGGTTGTGAATGGTTCACTGTTACAAACAAATCTATTTACGATTATGATTTATGTTTATGCATTTTTTCTTTTCTCTAACAACTATTTGTTTTTTAAGTACAAGGAGGAATTTTTAAGCTAATATTTTATCTACTTATTTAGTTTTGCTCCTAGCTGGGATATGTTAGATTAGTTTACTTCATGCACATAGAATAACACCATATTCTACACTGCATTTCATCACCAACCCCCATTTCATTTTAAGTAATGGTTATCGAGACTTAATATGATGGGTCTCCTATCCCAAATGGTGTAAGGCCTAACTGGGACTTCATACTGAGGATCATCCCTATTTGTTGTAGGTCACTTTTCCTATGTCAACACCTTCCTAAACTCTTAACTCATCAAAACTATGGTGATTTAACCATGAAAAGAAAGGTGCTACCAGTAACACCACTTTTTTAAATGAAGGTTGATTTTTGTGTTTTTAACCCTAAAATATGGGTTTTTAGAGCTAGAGTTCTTGTTCAGAGGTCATAGTTCTTGTCAAATCAGTAACTATGTTTAATCCAAAAGTGTTTACACCATGTTTGGGGATGCCTCGTGATATTTTGAGTATATGGTGTATGTTTATCCCCTATATGGTTTATGATGGATTTTCATAATGGAGATGGTTTAATCAGTGGTTTCTTGACCTCAGTTGGGTGAATGGATGATATTATTTCTTAGGGCATTAGATATTGCATGATATATATGGTGATGTTCTACATGATGGCCACATGGAGATGGTTTCTCTCTTGGAGTATGCCCTAATTAAGAGGATGAGCATTTTTCATTCTAGAGGAGGGCATTGAGCCCTAGAAAAAATAGGGTAGCTTGTATGATTGCATTGAGGCTTGGATTTGGCTTGAGAACACCTAGGTTGCGATAGTGTTCATGCAATGGGAGTGGAACCAATAGAGTACATGACTTAGGAGGATTGTTGGAGTCTTTGGAGGCTTGTAGGTGGAGTGTTGGAGATATCTCATGGAATACCCTTTCATTTGGAATCTTGATTGCAGATGACATCACCTTAGATGTTGACATGTGTACTTTTAGAGTGTAGTTCTCCACATGTGTGAGCCTACATGTGTTATTGTAGGTTAATTGTAATGTAATTGTACGATATATGTATTATTGGTATCCCTTATCTCTCATATATATAAAGGAAGGAGGTGGTACTTTCATCAACATCACTGTACTCTTCTCTTTGTATTTGTCTTCTTGAAGTTAGTATCTAGGGTTCATGAAGAAACCCTAGGAGAAGTTATGAAAGGGAAAGAGGATGTCTTTATAGGGAGATTTCTCTTGCAAGATACTACAATTTACTCTTGTGAAGAAGACATTGGAGATGATGGTATTTCATTCATTCATTCTTGTTCATTCTTGTGTAGAGATGTGATCAACAGGAGCACACCACTTCTCCTCTCTCTCTCTCTCTCTCTCTTAGATCTTCTTATATAATTCAACTCTCTCTCTTTCGGAGTTGGTAGGGTTTAATGAAATTGTTGGAGCATCTTGAAGTCTAGGGTTAGGGTTTCATCCCTTGGAGAATTGGAGATTAGGGTTTTCAGATGAAACCATAGGCTACACTTGTTGAAGTGAAAAAGAGAGGATACATCTTGCCTTGGAGGATATGCTTGTGTGATGCATGCTTACTGGATCTCCTTGGTTGAGATAGGGTTTTTATTTTTTTCCCTAGCTAGGGTTTTGGGGAGCTAGAGGATTGTTCTAACCTTGGGATAATTCTATGGTATGTACATGAACTTCATATTTATGCATATTATTGAAGTTTATAGCCATCCAATACTTGTGTAAATTGCATATTTTATTTTCAACCACCTATGTTCTTCATGCTTTGTAATTTCCAAACCTATATGTCTTGTCGATTTAACATAAGTTAAGGGTGAATATATTAAGTTATTTAATATTATAAGTGAATACTTGTTTTTTCTTATACTTATGTTAGAAGTGTTTTCAAATCTATTATATGCATGATAAGATTTCCCTGGAGGGATGAAACTTATTGGAACACATTAGTATATTCTCTCTTGAATTGCCTAGTAGATTAGAGTTGCTAAGAATTAAAATATAATCTTCTACTATTATTGTTTTGTTTATACTTGATAGCATCCCTATAGCTAAAAATTCACAGGGTTAAGATCAATCAAACCTCTTGTTAAGAAGTGAAATTTATGTTTTGCATTAAAACTCCACAATTAAAAATATTATATGGAGATGACTTTGGTTATTTGAAGCATCCATGTTTCTTCAATCCATTAGTATATTTATCGAGCACCTTCCACACCACCCACACC
>SNQJ01S0018857.1:27033-59613 GCA_010110895.2 Picea sitchensis | reverse complement strand
TAAAAAAAAAATTCCCACAATTTCTGCCAAGGAAAGTTCTTTGATACCACTTGCAAGATACCAGATATAATAAATATGCAGAACAAAAATAAAATGCTAGAAATGGCAAAATAACAGTAATATATCCAGCATAATCTCCACAATAACACATAAATGATATAAGAAAAACAACATAAATAGCACTTTGATTCAGAAAGCAATGTTCACAGGCCTCTTCGAGGGGGCAACCTGCAATCGAGTAGCGCTCTGTTACAATAATCTCCAAGATAGGGTTTTCATACCCTCGACCCTTATTTATACTAAATATGTCTATCAAGAGAATCATCTAGAGGAAGATCCTTCTAGATGCGAAATATTCTATTAGGTATTCTTACATCCACCTTATTCTATTTTATTGAAAGGCCTTATTAATATTGACCTTTATTACATATGAATATATTGATCTACCTATGTGCGGGTTAGGACCCTAACATAAGGCGATATCCGTCATAAGAAGAATCGAGGATTGTTATCTCATGGAATATGATATTTATATAAGGGTGTTTGGTGTTATGAATCCTCCTCATATGCTTCCCCGATGTGTGCCAGACAAACTAGTGCTCCAGGAAATAGCGTACCGAACGATAATCCATGGAGTAGGAGGGATATTTTATCAGGGAAAGAAATCAATATGGTCACCATTGCCACTTTATATAGGAACTTACTCGTTTGAAAACACTAAGAAATCTCAAGAAGAGGTAAACACTTTGTTGTCTTATCATTTTGGAGAAGAACTATTTAGAAGGAATGACCCCAAGGAGGTCGTAAAAGATCACTTCAACAAAATAGGGATCCCCTAGGAATACATGACAAAGACTTGGGATGAGGAAGAAGTGCATCGCAATGCACAAACCTATGACAATGTTATATCCCAAAGGTGAGGTCAACCCATAGGAAGGATCACATATGAAGAGAGAGAAAAAGAAGAATCTTGAAAAGAAGGAAGATGAAGAAGCATTATATGGATCATCTCCCGTTTCCATCGTTGTGCACTTAGGATCGGTAGAGGAAGAAGAAAATACAACCGATAATAAAAGGAGAGATAAAGAAGGTTTCCAAGAAAAAGAATGATACATCCAAGAAAAAGAAAAATATTGAAGCAGAGAAGGAAAAAGAAAAATCTGAAGCAACAACTGTAGTTGAAGAAAAAGTAAAGGCTACAACACAAAGAGAGGCTGAACATAGAGTGACAAAAAAAAATCAATTGTATCAGGAGAAGTAGTGGAAAAAAAACCAAGGAAGCAGTTGATAAGGAAGTCGAAGAAGAGAGATAAAATAAATATGTTGAGGCTAGAAACAATGACACTCAACTAATGGATAATGACATCCTAGAGGTATCAATAGTAGGCACCAACACCCAGACACCATTCAATGGTATAGGACTAGGGCTTTGGGATTCATTTCAACCAAGTGAGGTCCCCAATTTAAGAATCTTCACTTATGATAGCAAGTTTGGCAAGATTGTGCAAGAAGAAGTAATGAAAGTACCGACAAATCAAGGAATGCCAATCTTAGTCCTTATGCAAGTTCCCATAATAGGAGATGTCAAGTAAAATCCAATAGAGATCACCTCATCTAGCATTGTGTTAATGAACACTAATGAAGACAATATTCAAATGTTGTGCCAACAGAACTAGGAGAAAGAAGCAAAAATAAGAGAACTAGAAGAGAGACTCCAACAAATGAAGGTAGATGAAGGCAATGTCCAGTGCTTCAGAGAAAGTGCTAAGAAAGTAAGGACAAAGCTAGAATAATCCGTCATAGATATGTATGGAAATATAAATCTCTTCTTGCAAGCAGTTGCCACTATCATAGATCAGTGTGGTTAGGTACAATAAAATATTACACAATTTAACATGATCCAGGAAATGATGATTTACATTGACAAATGGATTGTGGAGAATCCTGATGCACCAACTAAGATTTATCTCCCCTCGAGAATGGAGAGGAAAACAAATATACGTTTATTAGAGAATTGTCAATAGGATGGGAAAAGAGATGATAAAGAAACTACCAATTCAATGGAAATATGCTCAAAACGACACAAGGCTCCTTAGGAATTAATTAAAGGATGTCGACTTCCTCAATTAGAAGAACTTGGACAGAACCTGGTGTAGTATCCTTCATATGGAACCTTATGTAATTGTACATATAGGTTGGTGAGCCATTGGAACCAAGTATAAATGTAATGTAGATATAGGTTGATTAGTCATTGGAACCAAGTTTAAATATAATGTACATTTAGGTTGGGGAGTTGTTGGCACCTAGTTTTGGTGTTGCATGCATCTGAGTAGTGTGCAGAGAAGTGTTATCAAAGACAGGTGTGAACATTTTATGTGTGTTACATGCACTTGGGTAAGTGCGCGGTAATGACTTGTTGACCCCTATATTTTCTTTTCCCTATTACTTCTCCATACTTAGAAAAATTTCTTGTTTTTCTTGTTTGTAAAGTATACCTTGTATTTTCCGTCACCATACTTAGTCAATTTTATCACATCACCATGGGTTCGCGGGTTGGCATAATTATCTTTATAACTCCTCTATCACCAAAACACACCTTTAATTTTGCTATCCCCAATATGCACGATACTTAGAAATTTTATTGTTTTTCTTTTCGCAGGTTCACGGGTCCCCGAGTATTTCATTTCCATTTACCCTACAATCCTGACCAAAATTGATACTTAAATTTTTTCTAACCTTATTTTCCTTCCCACACGACACTTGGAAATTTTATTTTTCTTCACAATGGGTTCATGGGTTGGTGGATTCACGGGTTCACTTCAAATTTTCTTTCATATATGCTCCTGCAGTAACATGATTTTTTTCTTGGTACTTTTCTCGAGATAAATTAAATGTTGGTTCTATGGAACATAATCACACAACAAATTAATAATCACACAACAAATTATGAAAAGGTGTTTTTAATGGCATAAATATCGATATATTTTCATTTAATTTGCATTAAGTTATTCATGGGGAAAAGATTAAATCATTATTATTTGGAAAACAACCTCATTTATACAAATATATTCTAACCAATTAGACAAAAAGTCCACCAACTTCATGGTTGTAGGAAGGAAACAATTCTACAGGGATATAGTGAACCATTTTGGACAAGAAGATCAAAATTTCCAGTGGTCAATATCCTACTGGTACTACTCTACATTGCCTCTACTTCAAATAAATGAAAATGTAGTATGTACAACAAGAATTTCTCTTATTGGATGTGTACTGGAAGTGTTTGATTGTAAATAAGTCACCACCTAGTGTGTTCATAAGTATATTCCAAACCAAAGAGCCATTGAAATTCAGGGCGAATCTCCTATTTCATTAGAACCAATTGTTTTCAAGAAGATGTTGAAGTTACCAGATCCGACCCTTACCTTTAAAGAAGAAGTGATGGATTTTCTCAAGAAAATAAATAATGGACTCAACCTTCTACATGAATATATTGAAGACCCTATAGCAATGCCTGTTGACATGACAAGGATTCCAGTTAGTTCCTTTAAAAACCCTTATCGAGAAATTGCATGCTATTCACTAGAGTCACTAGTCAAGAAAATATGACAACCATCTCTCAATTGAATTTGTACATTTTGCATTTTATAGTTCATGAAAAATCCATCTTCAATTGGGGAAATCTTATATCTATCGAAATTTCTCTCCAAATTTCAAATTTTAAGAAAAAAAATAAATTCTTCATGGCTTCATATTTAATATTCGCTATTACATACTGACATATTTTCAAGGGATTAACAATTGGCAAGAGGGTAGACTGTAAAATCGACCCTGTAATTGTATGGTACCAAGCTCTTTGGAGACAAAAGACCTCTTTCTACTTTTATGAAGAACATAATGATTTTGTTACAGTTTTCAAGAAACTTATCTTTGGAGATAACACATCCAGGTTGTCATTAGAGGAATTTTTTTTTTAATAAATAATAAGGGTACCCTGGAGAAGAGGGAAAGTTATAACGTCATTAGAATCTTTTTCTCTCGAGAAAGTATTTATTTTCTTCCGTACTACATTTCAGATAAAATGTTATCACCGGAGTTTCTAGGCAATATGGATTATGGCTTCACTTTTTTCATGAGAAGACAAAAAGGAAATTTATCCCACTGTCATGGAAAGTTGGAGAAATTATATCAAGAAACATAACCATAATTGATGAATTTTCAACCCATTTCGATCATTTGAATTTGAAATATGAAGAAAAAATCAAAGGGTTCAACCCAAGTCATATTTTTGTTGACCACATGCATTCAGTAGGATTTGGTAATGCATTTACCAAAAAAATTATATTCAGAGAAGAAGAGGGTAATACTCAAGAAACTACGGTGCAACCTATTGATGATATTTAAATTGTAATAAGCACTACAGATCATAATAAGAAAAAAGGAAAGGGTCCAAATGAAAATGGTGCTCAATATCCAATAGTTTCACGAAAAAATATCCTACCCAAATACAATGTTCAAACAACAGCTCAACAAAAAAAGTTTTCAAGAGGAAATTCAAGTGGAGGAGGTGATAAAAATCCTCCTTAAGGAAAAATGGAAAATCCCCACAAAATTCTAGTAAGAAAGAAGAGAAAGAATCCCCCGTAAGAAGAAACAGAGCAACATGTATATGGAAATGATATAAATAACTTATCTCTTGAGGATATGGATCTTGAAGTTGATATTGAAAATATACATTTCCCTGATGAAGAACAAAGGTTACAAGAAACCCAACAAATTGCATTTGAAATCGCCGCACAAGAAGAAGATTTTTCAAAAGAAGAATCATTTACTATACAAAATGCACTATTTGACAAAAATTCCAGAAAGTTAGTATTTGAAGGAATACATAAGAGAAATAAAAAAAGGAAAATCTCGTTCTAAATATGATCTTAGTAAGTTACCTACATCTCAAATTTCTAAAATACACAAGGTAACCGATGATGCCTTGGATGTTTCAATTGATGACTTGGAAGCACAAAATTTCAAATTAAAATAAAATTTCATAGAAATCAAATCCACCTTGATGCCTCCCCCTATTATTGCAAGCCCATTAACAATTTCAAAGCTGGGAACAACTGATTTGAAGTTGAAGGGATCGTCAAGTTTGTTAATGGTTGTTAGAAAATTTGTTGAGGAAATTATAAAAAGAAGAATTCCACTTATCATAGAGGCACGAGATGTATCATGTAATATTGTTTCTTTCAAATCTCGATTAAATATTTACAATGAATTCCTTTAAGAATATTATAAAAATGAGGAAGGATTTTATAAAGATGTCATTATAAAGTTTGCAGTCAAAGTTTCCAACATGACCGAGCTCAAAAGAAGAAGACTTACCCTCTCCTGCTAGAATGAAATAGTTGAAAGCATGATGGATCAAAAAGATCAATAAGTTGAAGGATATTATGGATAATTGCAATGGAATTGTAAATAAAAAGGAAATATTATTCAGAAAACTCACTGAGATAAACTTGGTAGGAAACACTGGAGAAGTACAAGACTCAAGATTAATTATGAATTCTATATTTATGATGAAGAAACAATTTGAAGAACAGGTGGACATATTGAAAAACATTTCAGCTGAAAATTTCGATTGTATAATGTAATATGACTCAAGAGAAATTGAAAATTGGCTAGTAGATTATGCAAACAAAAAACAAGATATCGAAGATTCAATTCACAATATTTCACATGACTTAGGGGATTTGAAAGGTGATTTATTTTATATTAATATTAAACATGAGATAAATGTGGCTCCAAATAAGGATTACATATAAGAATGGTTTAGAAAATCCCTAATCAATATTACTAAGGAAAATCAAGAAGCGATAGTTAGTACCGTTCAAGAAACCATTAGTAAGGAGGATAAAAGGATGCAACACCAAAGTAAAGAGAGAGATTCCATCATATTAAGTCTATATTGATTACATTTTTTCTTTCATTTTCAGAATTCATCCAGATGTATTTATTCTTTCATTACAAGAATATAATCGAATTCTGATAACTTCCCTTTGTCTTCTATCCAAATTTTGTTTCTCGTGCTCTGTTCCAGTTCTACATCCTCTTCTTCATATTTCTCAGATGTATTTAATGGTCCAGAAGAGCCCCAATCCTAGTCCATTCATGAACGAATGCCTTTAATTTTCTAATATTTTAAAAGAATTGTATCATTTTTGAGAAATTATAGATAACTATTTTGGAGTTAATTTTGATTATGTCTTGTAACTCTGAGTTTTGAGTATAAGATATTTGATGTTGACTTATCAATTTTATTTTATTTTGTTTATCTTAATAAGTAAAACTCTTTCAAATTTCTCTTGTGTGTTGGACCATTTTCCCTTTTTATTTTGAATGTGATCATAAATACCTAAAACTGTGATGGATGTGAGAATTTTTGTTATTTTTTGCAATTTATTCATTTCTAGGAAATGTGATGTTTAAGGGTCCTGGTCCATTTCTCAGGAACTCTTATATTTTATGCCATTTTCAATTTTTTGAGCGATAAAGATTTGGGTTTTGCTTGCTGGCATAATCCTATATATTTTTAAATAAAATCTTTTGAATAATTTACAAAGGAGTACCACCTCTATAAAAATGTAGGGGGATTAATATCCTCGTGAGGTTGTCATTTTGGTATTAACAGATTCAAATGTCAACATTTTTGGTGACCCTACTGGGGATTCAAAAAAGAAGTGTTTGGTTTTATACCAAGATTACTCATGACTCAACCTCAACATGAAGAACCCCAGTTAAAAATTGGATTGGGAAACCAAAGAAGTATTTTACATTAGTTGTACAATTTAGTCCTTGAAACTATTCATACTCGTGAAGAATTGGAAATATCTTGGTAGAATCTTGTTCAATAAGAAGAAAGACAAATTCTTAGAAGACAAAGAAGAGAAGAAAGGAATTGAAAATGGAATCATACAAATGCCCTATTACAAGGAGTAAAAGAAAGAAACTCAAAGAAAAAGGAGAAAGTCCAAATCTTGAAGAAGAAAAGGCTCAAATAAAGGATGATAAAGAAGAAAGAAATGAGGAAAGGCACAAGGAAATACATGAATAAATGCACGAATAAAGGCATGGGAGACAATGAATTCCATTAAGAAGGTCCAAAAATTCCCCTCTCAATCTTCAAGGAGAGCATCATCAATTACCAACTCTCGATCCACATGGAGCATTGCCAACGTTTTCAGGAGATGGAAGAGTTGATACTAAAAGACATTTGGATTTGTTCTTAGACATGTGTGATTTTTGTTTAATACAACATGATGATGTTATGGTGATAGTATTCCTCTAGAAACTGACTGACCAGTCATATGAATGGTACACCTCTCTTCCCATAAGATCTATTTCATATTTTGATGATATTGAGAAATCATTTTTGACCATGTATGCTCCTCCAGTGGAATAGCATACTCTCCTCACCAATTTAACTTAAATTTTCATGAATAAAGGAGAAAGAATTCGATATTTCAATCAAATATTTTTCAAAACACTCAATAAAATACTTGAAGAGAAAAATCCAAATGATCCAGTAATATTGGGTTGTTATAAAAATACAATTCCCTCAAATGTAAATTTTTCGATTAGATCTTATTTAATTGAAGATTTAGATAATGCAATTCAAAAAGCCATAGAAATGGAAGAAATTATGTTGGAAACTGGTGCAGATCCTAAATATTTTCTTGAAAAAATTCAAAAACGAATGGACGATCTTACCATTTATGATCAAGGGGCATCGAGTTTAAGAAGAATTGAATATCAAATAAATTGTAATAATGAAACACAAGGAAATGGTGGAGGGATGTTCAGAGGAACAGTTCCTAATTTTAGAAATGACCCATAAATGGCATGAGAAACAAATCAAAGGATGAAGATAGCGCAAATGAATCGAACCATCTGGAAGATGCAAAATGAAATCGCTAGATTAAATATAAATGATAATTATAATCCTAATCCAAGAATGTTTATTCCATAACAAAGGATCAATCATATTTATGAACAAAGAGAAATAAATGATGGTATTGATGATCAACAAAGACAAATAATGCCAAGGGCACCCAATCCAAATGCAATAGTACTTGAAGATTCTTTTGATGAACAAAATATTGATCAAGAGGTTGAATATATTCAATAAGAACTTCTTTAATCTCTACAAATGGATGAAGGAAATGCATCCATGTATATATTCAATGAGCAAGAGTAGAAATATAGCTTGCAAAACAATGTTGTCCAAACATGGGCACAAGTAAATAAATTTAGACCAAGAGAAAATATAGAAAAAGAAAAGAACATATCAAGTGGTTTAAAAATAAGTAAGTAACAAAAAGTTATAAATCCTCCTTAGATGACATACAATATAATTGAATATCTTTACAAATTGATAATCACTATGCCTTTTATGGAAGTGATTAAGATTCCACAACAGAGAGAAAACATTCTAAGAATTTTGGATGAGCCAAGTAGTAGAATGGATGTTGTTGTTGCAAATCTAAGGAAAAATAAAAAAATATCAACAGTCATGCAAAAAGGTAAAGTTCCCCCCTTTTATATTTCAATAGAGAATCATGATGTAGTGCTTCATAATTGTTTGGTAGGCACTAGAGAAACAAATAAAATTATGCCCCTAGAAGTAATGGAATCACCTGGTATGCGTTGTACTAGATATTATGAGATGGGCGAAAGTGTTTATGCCATTGATTCCAGAAAATATCCTACTTATGGAGAAATTAAATGCTTTTATGCTTGGATCACAACTGCCCCTCATATCATCACTTTTTCACCATCAAAGTGGTTAATCTTCCTCCATCATATGGAGTAGTCCTCAGAAGATATTGGTCATTAATTACTGGAGGTTATATCAGGAATGGTGGCAGTTGCATGATTCTACCAAATAAAGATGGAACAATTCTCAAGGTGCCTCGTGAAAATAGAAATCTCTTCCCTTTCAAGAAGAAAATAAATGAATTGATGGAAGACTATGTTGATGCATGTATTGGAAATTATGTTGTGCTCTATGTAGAACATTGAGAACATTTTAAAAGGGAATAAAACTCTTTCACTGGATTTTGGAGAATGTCATTAGATGGTGCATGTTCAAGTTCGAGGAGTGGTGTTAGAATTTTCTTCAAAGGTCCTGATAAAATTATACATATGCATGCTATCAAATTGGAGTTTTCGTGCACAAACAATGAAGTATAATATGAAGCATTGATTTAGGGTATGATCATGGAATTAGAAATGGAAATTGAACATTTGATTATAAATGGTGATTATGAACTGGTTATAAACTGGTTATAAACTAGATAACTCAAAAATACAAAATCAAAAAGGAAAGATTGAAACTTTATATGAAAAGAGTAAATGAACTAATGGAGTCATTTAGTCCATTTAACATATCCTTTGTTCCTAGAGAACGAAACCATAAAGTAGATTCTTTTTCACATTCTTCTTCATTATTTAATCTAGATGATCTCCATAATAAGAATACTTTTTAAGTAAGAATAATTTTTAGACCCTCAGTTCCTGATAATCAAGAATATATCCAAGTATTCAATAATGATGAAGAGTTGAATGATTTTCTTGCTAATGAGGATGACCTTGAAGAAAATAATAGTAATGTTCCACTTTTTCCAAAAAAATGTATCAAATATGAGTCTTTCTTTATAAGAGATGATCAAGCCAAAATTTTAAAAGAAGAAGAATATCTACGAAAAGTGCACGAAAAACAAAAGAACACTCCCCTAAACATGTGAATCTTGGGATTGATTATACTCCAGAATAAATTGTTCAATATAATACATTATTTAAAGAATACTTTGATGTTTTTTCATGGACCTATGATGATCTCAAGGCATATGATAAATCGATATTCCAACATCTCATACCATTGAAAGAGGGATATAATCCATTTAAACAAAAGCTCAGAATAATAAATCCAAAGTTGAAGCCCTTGGTAAAGATATAAATGGAGAAGTTGAAGAAAACTRGAATCATTTTTCCTATCATGCACTCAGAATGGATTTCCAATTTAGTAATAGTGTGAAAGAAAACTGGAGAAATTCGTTTGTGTGTCGATTTCAGAGACCTGAAAAAAGAAAGTATTAAATATAACTATCCTCTATCGAAAACRAWTTTTTTGCTTCAACAAGTTATTGGATCAGCTTGTATGTCCATGTTAGATGGTTTTTCAGGATATAATCAAGTATTAGTTGCAGAATACRATAGACCTAAAACTACYTTCATAACAGTATGGGAGACATATTCTTATGCTCGTATGCCTTTTGTCCTAAAGAATGATGGAGTTACTTTTCAAAGAGCCATGGATCATGATTTTAAAGATATAATAGGGAATTTTATGGATTATTATCAAGATGATCTCACTATCCATTCCAAGATAAGAGAAGAACACATAAATCATTTAAGGCAAGTCTTTGAAAGATGCAGATTACATAGGATCTCTCTTAATCAAAACATGTTCTTGTTTGTAGTTTCTAAGGGGAAATTATTGGGGTATATATTCAATATGAAAGGATATTATATCGATCCTGAAAGATTCAAAACCATTAACGAATTAAATCCTCCAACTTCAAAGAAGAGAGTACAATCATTTTTTGTAAAGATAAATTGTGTAAGAAGATTTGTTCTAGATTATGAAACTATTGTCAAGCCAATCAATCTGTTGCTTAAGAAAAATCAAATATTTTAATGGAATCGTGATATCCAAAATACCTTTAATAATATCAAGCGTGCAATTACCACGACACATGTATTGATCAGTCTTAATTTTAATAGAGATTTTATCATATATTCTTTTTCTACAAAAGGGACCGTGTCTTCAATCCTTACACGGAAAAAATATCAGAGGAGAATATCTTCCAATAAGCTTCATGAGAAAGACACTTCATGATTAGGAATTGAAATGTTCAGAAATTGAGAAACATGCTCTTTCTCTAGTCAAGGCGGTGGCTCACTTCTAATGCTATATTTTGAATTATCATGTTATAGCATATGTTCCTTCATCTCCAATAAAGATGCTTTTAAATCAACAGTTAAGAAAAGGAAAATGTGCAAATTGGATGGCTAAGAATCAAGAGTATGACCTAGAGATTACACCACTAAAAGAAGTTAAAGTACAAGGATTATGTAAGCTTATTTTAGATAATGATTCATTAAATGGAATGATATATTATTCAGCAGGGAAGCCTATCCTAACTTCATAATGGTACAAAGACATTATTTTCTATTTGATATATGGAAAATTTCCAAAAATCATGACTCCCAAAGAGAGAACACCACTAAAAATGAAGTCAAAACAATATATATTAGTCGCATAAGTTTTTTTAGAAGGAATCATGATGGAATACTGCTAAGATGTGTAGATTCAAACAAATCCCAAGAATTGATAAAAGAGTTTCATGAAGGAATTTGTGGAGGACACTTCACACCTACTAACACTACCCATATAATAATAAGATCTCGGTATTATTGGCCAACAATATTTAAAGATTCATATAAAATGGTAAGAAAATGTTTTTCTTATTAGAAATTTCATGTAAAGATGCATAAATCCACAATGTCTTTACAACCTGTATTGGTAGAAGAACCATTTTCATAGTGGGGACTCAATGTGATTGGACCAATAAACACAAAATCAAGCAAAGGACATGCATACATTCTTACTGCCACAGATTATTTCACAAAGTGGCAAGAGGCAGGAGCTTTAAAAAGGGATGATTTTGAAGAATTTATAAGATTTCTCAGAGACAATATTCTATCAAGATTTCGAGTACTAGAAAAGTTCATCATTGATAATGGGTCAATCTTCATTGGATCAAAGTTTGCCAAAATTTTTGGGGAATTTGGTATTATAATGGGACAATATTCAAGTTACTACCCCCAAAGAAATGGACCAGTCAAATCAACAAACAAGACTTTGATCCAAATTATTAAAAAGACAATTGATCAGAATCAAAGGAATTGGAATTTAAAATTAACTGATGCATTATGGGCAAGCAGATTGACACCAAAAGGCAGCAGTAGGATATCTCCATATACATTGGTATATGGAAAAGAAGAAAAAATGTCAATCAATCTAGAGTTAAACACTTTGAGTTATGTTGTAAATATTAAAGACACATAAGATATTTCTCCTTTGCGAAGAAGGCTAAATCAGATTTTAAAGTTATAAGAAGAACGAGATGAGGCCTTGATGAAAATATACCAGAGACAACATAATGTCAAGAAATATTTTGATCAAATTGCAACAATCAAGAATCTTCAAAAAGGTGAATTGGTATTGCTCTGGAACAAAGAAAAAGAAAAACCTTCAATGCATACAAAGTTCAAAGCCTTCTGGATTAGCCCTTACATCATTGAAAATATCTTGAGATTTAATTCAAACATGCTTAAAGATATGAATGGGACAAAATTAATGTTTCCATTCAATGGGCATCATCTCAAAAGATTCTTTGTTTGATCAAATTTCTTCCTTTTTGTATTTTTATTTGTTGTTTTGTATATTCTCTTTTTCTGACTCCATAGCCCAATGAAGAAGATACTTGGTTTTCATACTCTGGGTTCTCATCAACCCACAGGGGGTCATTGTCCCATAGTTGAAGCCAATTGTTGACCCCTATATTTTATTTTCCCTATTACTTCTCCATAGAAAAATTTCTCTTTTTTCTTTTTTGTAAAGTATACCTTGTATTTTCCATCACCATACTTAGTCAATTTTATCGCATCACTGCAGGTTCATGGGTAGGAATAATTTTCTTTATAACTCTACTATAACAAAAAAAAACCTTTACTTCCACGATCCCCAATATGCATGATGCTTAGATATTTTCCTATTTTTCTCACCGTGGGTTTGTGGGTCCCTGAGTCTTTCATTTCCATTTACCCTACAAGAATGATTGACCGTGATACTAAATCATTTTCTAACCTTATTTTCCTTCCCACAAAACACTTGGACATTTTCTTTTTCTTCACAATGGGTTTGCGGGTTGGTGGACTCGTGATTTCACTTCAAATTTTCTTTGATATATTCTCCTGTCGTAACATGATTATCATCTTGGTACTTTTCTAGAGATACTTTAAATGTTGGTACTACGGAAGATAATTTCCTTGCAAATTACAAAAAAGATCGTTATTAATGGAAGAAATTTCGAGAGTTTTTCATTCAACTTTCATTAAGTTCTTCATTGGCAAAATATTAAGTCATTATTATCTATAAAATGGCCTCATTTAAACGAATATATTCTAAGTAATTACATAAACAGTCCACCAACTTCATGGATGTAGTAAGGAAATTTTTTTGTTGGGATACAATGAACATTTTTGGATGGGAAGATCAAAATTTCCATTGGTCAAGATCCTACTGGTACTACTCTACATTGCCTCTACTTCAAGAAATACAAATGTAGTATAGTCATCAGGAATTTCTCTTATTGAATGTGTACCAGAAGTGTTTGATTGTAAATAAGTCATCTCTTGTTGTGTTGATAAGTATATACCAAACCAAAGATCCATTGAACTCCATGGTGAATATTCTATTTCATTAGCGTCAGTCATTTTCAAGAAGATGATGAAGTTACCAGAGCTAAATATTACCTTTAAAGGATAAGAGTGAGGGATTTTCTCAAGTAAAGAAATAATGGACTCGACCTTCTACAAGAATATCTTGATGACCCTGTAGCAATGCATGTTGACATAACAAGGATTCAGGTTAGTTCCTTGAAAAACCTTATCGAGAAATTGCATGGCTATTCACTAGATTCACTGGTCAAGAAAATACGACAACCATCTCTACATTGGCTCTGTACATTTTTCATTTTACAATGAAAATGTCATCTTTGACTAGGGAAAACTTATCTCTATCAAAATTTCTTCCCAACTTTCAAATTTTAAGAAAGAAAATAAATTATTCATGGCTTCATATTAAATATTCATGATTAGGTACTGTCATATTTTCAATGGATTAACAATTGGAAAGAGGGTAGACTGTAAAATCGAACATGTAACTATATGGTAGCAAGATCTTTGAAGAAAAAAGGCCTCTATTTACTTTTATGAAGCACATAATGAATTTGTTACAATTTTCAAGAAACTTCTCTTTGGAGATAACACATCTAGGTTGTCTTCAGAGGCAACAAATTTTCTAAATAATAAAGGTAACCTGGGGAAGAGAGAAAGTTATAATGTCATTAGAATCTTTTGCTCCCGAGAAAGTCTTGCTTTTCTTCCTTATTAATTTTAGATAAAATGTTTATCACCAAAGTTGCTAAGGAATATGGATTTTGGCTTCACTTTTTTCATGAATAGAAAAAGGTAGTTTATCCCATTTCCATGGAAAGTTGGAGAAATTATATTAAGAAACATAACCAGAACTGATGAATTTTCAACCCATTTCGACCATATGAATTTGAAATATGTAGAAAAAACAAAAGGGTTCGACCCCAGTCATATTTTTGTTGACCACATGTAGTCAGTAAGATTCAGTAATGCATTTACACAAAAAAAATTATTCAGAGAAGAATAGGTTAATACTCAATATACTTGTCGGTGCAACCTATTGATGATATTGAATTGTAATAAGGACTATAGATCAACATAAGCAAAAAGGAAAGGGTCCAAATTAAAAAGGTGATAAATCTCCAGTAGTTTCACAGAAAAATAGCCTACCCAAATATAGTGTTCAAATAACATCTCAATAGAAAAAGGTTTCAAGAGGCAATTCAAGTGGAGGAGGTGATAAAAATCCTCTTCAAGGAAAAATGGAAAATCCCCACAAAATTCAAGTAAGAAATATGTTGGCCCTTGGTTATGGAAGGAAGCGAAGATTAAAGAAGAAAGCAGAAGTACGAACTATGTGGAAGGAACATGAACTGAGGAGGGGTCGAAGTGGTTAAAGAAGCTTAAAAGAAGGATCAAAGTAAAGGAAAATCTATCTGTTAGAAGAGAAGATCGAGGAAGAAAAAGCAACAAAGAAAAGGGATTGTGGACGACTCAACAAGTGAAAAAATATATCAACAAGTGCTTTGGAGCACTGCGTGGAAAATGAGGAAGGACAGGCTGGTGAAGCCCTGAAAGAACGGGTCAATTTGACCTAGGGTTTAAGCACCTAAGGTTTTGGATATAGGGTTTTGACACCTAGACTTTACTATGTAATGTATAAATAAAGGTCTAGAAGACTTTGGAGGGTTCGTTCTAGGTTGGTTCATTGATACTATGGTTGTTGTTGTTGAGTATTGTTGTAGAGAGAAGTCTTGAGACTGTATTGTAAGATCTTCAGCTGGGTGAAAATATCAACCCTGTAGCTAGGTGCGCATGGAGGGAAGAGGGAGAGAGAAAGAGAGAGAAATATGCAAGCTAAGTGCATAGATAAAACTGTATGTTTCCATTTAATATATCAAGAAACACAGTTCTGTGGATGTAGCCCTAGGGAGAGGGTGAACCACATATATCTTGTTGTTCTTTGTGATTGATGCTGTGTTATTTGCCATCTGATATACTGTTATTGCATAATTGTGTTTGATTAGAGATATAACTTGTGAAGTAGGCTTAAGAGAGATAAAGAATAACTAGATTGTTGTGTGGCATTTTCCTGGATCCACTTTGCATTTCCTCTGGTTGTAGACACCTGTGACAACCCCCTATTGCTACTTCGGGTGAGACTACATCTTCTTCGCAGGTGCTGCTGAAAGGGCCAATAGTTAGGGTTTGTTGGTGCGTTGTTAGAGTTGAACCTTGGGTCTGCCCCTGTGCCAACAAATGGTTCTATTGCCGAGACCATGATCTGCTTGAGGGAATGTCAAGGTGGTTTCCTTCGAAGAAAAAAATTCATAAGTGGATAGAAGAACAAGAGAAGGACTTCGATGAAGCCAAGAATAAGAACCCTAGCATTAGTACAAAAGACTGTTTGCGAAGGTACATATTCACTTATATACACAAGATTTTCTTTGGAGGAATTCATAAAGAGTTATACGAGTGGTTAGCTAGATTAGCAGATACCCAGTTTGAGATCATATCTAGACCATCTGTGGTTTGGACGTCGGAGMTAATCAAGAAGGMYGAGAGATTTGATAACACTATGTCAAGAGAAATGGATCTCTAGTTTGATAGCACTATTGGAGGGTACATTATTGAGTTTTCCATTGACAGAGTCGAATCTTACAGTCAAGAAGAGAGGTATTTCTTTAAGGGACCTAGAGGGAAGTTCCTACACTTCTTGAAGTTGAGGATTAAGATGTTATTGCATGAGAATAATATCCTAAAGATACAGTGAAGCTAATGTTCAAGAATTCAGACAGCGACAGTGACACAGAGGCTGGACACACACACAGTGGGAGACCGTTCAGAGAGGTTCCTCTTTTGAACCTATTTAAGCAAAACTACAGAGACGAGGGATTATATAGTGGAGAAGAAGTAGATCTAATAGATGAAGAGTATTCAAAGTCCACAAGAAAAGAGAAAGTAGGATCTGAAGAACCTTGCCAAGGAGAACTAGAAACTTCAGGCACTGTGCCTACTGTCAAAGTAAGTAATATCACCCATCCTGTTGTTTTAGAAGCATCAAGTAACCAGAGTAAACAGAGTAATCAGAGTAGTCAAAGTAATCAGAGTATTCTTACAACAAGTTGAGGATTAAGATGTTATTGTATGAGAATAATATCTTGAAGATACGGTAATCAGTTGGATTTTAAAGCTATGTTCAAGAATTTAGACAACGACGACGATACACAGGTTGGACTCATGCGTAGTGGGAGACCATTCAAAGAGCTTCCTCTTGTAACCTATTTAAGAAAAAACTACAGAGACGAGGGATTATATAAAGGGAGAAGAAGTAGATCTAATAGATGAAGAGTATTCAAAGTCCACAAGAAAAGAGAAAGTAGGATCTGAAGAACCTTGCCAAGGAGAACTAGAAACTTCAGGTACTGTGCCTACTGTCAAAGTAAGTAATATCACCCATCCTGTTGTTTTAGAAGCATCAAGTAACCAGAGTAAACAGAGTAATCGTAGTAGTCAAAGTAATCAGAGTATTCTTACAATCATTTTAATACATACAAACCAAGGAAGATATATGGCAGATGAGATGAGGTTACCCATTTTTTAGAGGAGATGGATATGAATATCGTGACCAACACGGGTTCCTATGCAAAGATATTTGGAGCATTAAGAAAGTCACAGACGAAAATTTTGAGAGAGATCAGTTCAATACCACCTTGAGGGATCGCAGAATCGAAATACCGGCATGAAGTTTTCTACAACGACCTTACTTTGAATTACATTAAGATCAGTTGAGCCGAGAATTCAAGAAACTCTAATCTCAGAGAGTCACAATGTATTACAGAGATGAATGAAATCAAGCAGAAGGTCATTGAACCTGTTTGGGAGTTCGATCAAAGGTTTAAGACCCTAACATGCCACTTGAATTTTCATATTCCAGATGAACAGAATAAATAATGGTTCATTGCTTCCCTCTTGCCACATATCATATTTCCTTTGATGCAGCAGAAAATCGCTTCGCAGGCTGAAGCTCTGGAGATTTCCATGAAATTAGAATAAGCCCCTGTAGGAGAATCCAATCCAGGTATGAGTCAAATCTTGAATCAGTTAACCAGTTTATCTTTATAGGTCGAAGATATGAAGAAAGATAAAGTAAAGGAGAAAAGAGAATATATCTGGTGTATCATATGTAAATCAGAGGGCCATGACAAGGAGAAATGTCCCCTATTTCATGAATACTTGGCCTCTGGAGAACCTATTCCTTTGAATACAACCACTATATACTGGTGTGAGGTATGTAGAACTAGACATCGCCCTGGTGAATGTTATTATATGAAAAAATATGTCCAGACACCTACCAATATTTACTGCACATTCTGCAAGTTTGTGGGACATGATGAGAAGGATTGTAGGGTTTATGATCTCTTGCATGAAAGATCAAGGGATAAATATAGAATTCAAGGAGAAACACAACAAGAAGGAAACAATGCGCAGTTCAACTCCCCAGGAAGAGGAAACTTCAATCCTTGTGGTGGATTCAGAGGAAGAGGACGAGGTGGAGGCATGGGTCGAGGTAGAGGTCAGATTATCTATTATAACTGTGCACAACCAGGACATTTGGAAAGGGATTGTCAGAACCCTTGTACCACTTGAAACTATTGTAACTCGTTTGATCATGTCATTGAAGACTGTCCAATATTGTTGGAAAAAATCCAAGAGAGGCGAGGAGGAAACCAACAAGTACAATTAATATCAACAGAACCTCGCGATGAAGACCCCAGAGTCCTTGTTATTACTATAGGAGGCGCTACTATAGGAGAAGATAGAGTGACTCCAGGAAAGACTACAGAAGGATCAAGGATCAAAAGAGCTGCAGAGAAGGCACAATTGTTTGACCCAAGGAGAGAGAGGCATACTTTTGAAGAGGAAAGGAAAGAATTTGTAGAAGGACAAGCTTCTTCATCTAAGGAACAACTAGAGGTAAGGGAATGTGGAATGCCTCTGGCATTTGATCAGTCTGCTAGGCATGGAAAATAGTTAACCAAGCTTATGTAATTATTGTGTACTTGCATTAATTTGATTAAGGATGAAAGAGATGTACAAGAGCTACAATACTTGATAAGAAAGTATGATATAGGAAGGGTAGATCCCCTTCTTAATAAATCAGTACATCAAGTATGTAGAAAGATAAGAACAAACAAGGAATTACACCTTAGTGTTCAAATTGGAGACTATGATGTGGACTATGTGGTCCTCAACTTAGGATCATAAATGAATGTTATGACGAAGCAGACTTGGGCACTGATGGGAAAACCTAGACTGATTTACTCTCCTATCAGGCTCAGGATGGCTAATCAACAGGTAAGGAGCCCCTTTGGAATACTATAGCATGTTCCTGTAGACATTGATGGGATAAGGAAATTTCCAAATTTCAAAGTGATTGAAATTTTTGATGATAGTTGTCCCTATCCTGCGTTGTTAGGAATTGATTGGGCTTTGAACAATTCGACTGTTGTTGACCTAAAAAAGAGAAGAATGACCTTTGAGGGTAATGGCCTTAAATTCATCGCACCTCTAGACACGGATGAAGGTCACAGATACATAGAATCTATCAGGGAAGAAGACCACGCGCATGAGTTAGAGAACATCTACAAGCTAATAGCAAGACAATAGGATTACAATAATCCCACAACAAGCAAAAATCTCAACCGACGAAGTGAAAGTGCATGTTCATCAGATTCAAAAGAGGCATTGGAAAACTAGCAGAGTAGGATGTATGAAGTCTCCATAAGGCGATGTGCTAGATTAACCAGAGCAGTTTGCTGGATTGGCACAAAAGTAAGTAATCTTCTAACATTTGATGGTTTAAATCATTTACAAACATTTCTAGTTGAATTTGAGAAAATTGTACCAGTATAATAGAGGATGTTGGCACTGGATGAGGCATTGAAATCCACACCATCTAGATGGTGGGGAGCACATAACATGAACATCACGGAGTGGACACAATGTCACACCTTATTGACAGTGCACTTTTCAGACCAAGAAGAAGGATGTGAATTTCATTACACATGCTAGAGTTGTCCTAAGGACCACATGCGGAGTTGTGAGGAAGCCTGGAGCACCACTCCTAAAGAAAAGTGGGTGCATAAGTTAATTAACACCTTGGATACTACGCCTTTCAACTAGTATCTTCAAGTAGAACTGTGACTCATCACTATAAACTGGTATGGAATGACTCAGAACTTTATAACTACATTTTTATTTGAAAGTAAGTACCCTACAGTAGATCAGGCTTTACAAAATATGAGAAAAAAGGTCTTAGAGGAGGCACCTAACCTCCCTTTTACCCCAGAAGGAAATGAATGGACTGCGCCTCTTCAATAGTTACAGGATTTCTACACTACTAATGTTGATGAGGATGATGACCCTAGAGATGTAAACATTGCAGAAACTGAAGGTCACATAGACATAGAAGGACCAGGGATTGAACTACATTTTATTGGACAACCCATTAAAATTAAGAAAGTTAATATTGGAACAGAGCTAACACCTAAACTAGCAAATGTGGGAGACTATTGGGATGATGCTACTATTAGGAAGATCACATAACTATTGCATGAATATCATAACTTGTTTCCGACCAAGTTCATAGACATGAAGGGCATTAAAGGGCCCATGGGATAAATGAATATCCCCTTAAGACTAGATGCAAGACCTATCAAGTAGAGACCTTACATACTGAATCCTAAATATAAGAAGAAATTTAGGATTGAATTGGATTGAATGTTGGAAGCAAGAATCATAGAACCTTTTGAAGAATCATAATGGATTATCCCTATGGTGGTCCAAGATAAGAAGACAAGAGAAATTAGAATTTGTGTAGATTTAAGGAAACTGAACGATGCATGCCTACATGATCCATTCCCTACACCCTTTACCGATGAATTCACAGGAGTATAGGAGGTCTACTCATTCACAAATGGATTTTCAGGCTATCACCAGATCAAGATTTCTAAGGAAGATTGACAAAAGACCACATTTGCAATAGAATGGGGTTATTTTCAGTACACAGTGATGCCCTTTGGCTTGAAGAATGCACCAACCCTCTTTTCCAGGGTGGTGGTTGAAGCATTTAAGGACTTTCTACACGAGTTCTTGGAAGCAGTGGTACCTATGGAATACTTGGTTCCTAGTTTAAGAATTGCAGCATTTACAGGTATGGATGAAACAGGCACTATTCAAGACAGGCTTGTGTAGTTATTGGAACTAGAGGAAGACATGTTCATTGCAGGATTTCATCAGCAGGTACAAAAAGAAAGGGAAAAGGCTTATCATGACATACACATCAAGAGGAAGGCATTCAAGCAAGGAGATTTAGTATTGTTATATGACAACAAGTTCATGAAGCATCCAGGGAGGTTCATGACACATTTGCTAGGGCCATTTGAGGTTTCCTATGTTACAAAAGGAGGAGTTTCACATTTGAAGACCCTTAATGGATAATGGAAAGAAGGTTTGGTAAATGGGAGTCGGTTGAAATTGTATTATGACAACCAACTTCCTCGCAGATCTCAGTAAAAGAATAAGGAAGAAGGGTCTAGGTACCAGGTGCAGTTGAAACTGGGTACCCAACACAAAAAAGACAGTCTACACACAATAGGGAGGGGCAGAGAAGAAAGCTCAGCCTGCTTCATGTATTCTACAGTGAAAGTAAATCAGAAGGTTTAGTCTTGCAATGACTCGGGATGAGTCACATGTGAGTGTTGGGGGTATGTTGGCCCTTGGTTATGGAAGGAAGAGAAGATTAAGGAAGAAAGGAAAAGTACGAACTATGCAGAAGGAACATAAATTGAGGAGGGGTCGAAGTGGTTAAAGAAGCAGAAAAGAAGGAGAGAAGTAAAGGAAAAGCTATCCATTGGAAGAGAATATCAAGGAAGACAAAGCAACAAAGAAAAGGGATGATGGACAACTCAACAAGCGGAAAAATATATCATCAACTTCTTTGGAGCACCGCGTGAAAAAGGAGGAAGGACATGCTGGCGAAGCCCTGAAAGCACGGGTCAAGTTGGCCCAGGGTTTAAGCACCTAGGGTTTTGGATCTAAGGTTTTGACACCTAGACTTTGCTATGTGATGTATAAATAAAGGTCTAGAAGACTTGGGAGGGTTCGTTCTGGGTTGGTTCATTGATACTATGGTTGTTGTTGTTGAGTATTATTATAGAGAGAAGTCTTGAGACTGTATTGTAAGATCTTCAATTGGGTGCGAAGATCAACCCTGCAGCTGGGTTTGCAGGGAGGGAAGAGGGAGAGAGAAAGAGAGATAAATCTACAAGATAAGTGCACAGATAGAACTATATGTTTCCATTTAATATATCAAGAAACACAGTTTTGTGGACGTAGCCCTAGGGAGAGGGTGAACCACGTATATCTTGTTGTTCTTTGTGATTGATGTTGTTTTATTTTCCATATGATATACTATTATTGAAACATTGTGTTTGATCAGAGATACAACTTGTGAAGTAGGATTAAGAGAGATAAATAATAACTATATTGTTGTGTGTCATTGTCTTGGATCCACTTTGCATTTCCTCTGGTTGTAGACACCTGTGTCCTGCAACCCCCTATTGCTAATTCGGGTGAGACTGCATCTTCTTTGAAGGTGTTGCCGAAAGGGCCAGTAGTTAGGGTTTGTTGGTTCATTGTTAGAGTTGAACCCTAGGTTTGACCCTATGCCAATAAAAGAAGAGAAATATTCCCCCACAAGAAGAAGCAGAGCAACATGTATCTAAAAATGATATAAATAACTTATCTCTTGATTGTCTAGGTTGTGACTTATCCCTATTGAAAGGTGGGATGATTGGAATCGTTGCAGCCTATCCCTATAGAAGGGTGTGACGGTCACACTCAGAATTAAGAAACTTTATTTTTTTAGGCATCGTCGCAACCTATACACAAACAAGGTGTGACGTCATCGCACTGTGTCGTTCACTAGGGTGTGACGATTTTTTTTTTAGTAGTTAATATTTTGTAGGTCCTACCCACTTCATTATATTGGTTTTGGTACTTATCTCTATGTATATGGATTCGATAGAGAGGTTATATCCACCGACACTAAGCTTAATGACCTCACCGAACCAACAACTGTATAAATAATTCAATTTCTCTCCCCTGAACCCAGATATTCTTACCACCCACCAACAAAGAGAAACTAATAAATACTCCAACCATTGCAATAACTTTCTTTCTTTCAAGCATCGTCGCAGCCTATATAAAGCCAAGGTGCAACATCTTCACACTATGTCCTTCACTAGGGTGTGATTATTCAACATCCTCTCACTTTATCTTTCTCTAGGATGCGATGATTCAACATCCCTCTAGAAAATTGGTTTTCTACAGTAAAATATCCATATCTCGAAATCCGTTATCTGGGTCGGGCTGACATTTTGACCAGAGATGTATAACATAGGGATGCTTATTCGCATAAACAATATCCAAAACCCACATCATATTTTAGGATCTATAGTTGTTTTATCATATCTATCGTTGCCATAGAACCGTTTGTCATATCTCATAATCCACGATCTGGGTTTTCAAGATCTTTTCAGAATCAATAGCAGGATGGAGGCGATGAAACTTCTTCAATCAAGTATGGTGATAATACTAACACCGTACAACTATTTTGAATGTAATTCAAAGGCCTCATTCCAACTCAAAAGAAAAGGACTGTATAGTTTGACGATGGCGACGAAAACAAAACCTACATCAGCTCTTGAGAAAACCAGATGGGAGAACCATAAGGATGAGGCCACATGATTACTTCTTGAGTTAATCTCCACTGATCTATGGTTTCATGTTTCTGCATGCAAGACTCCAAACGATATCAGTACCACCTCGGAAGGACTCTTTGGAAAGTAGGATGAGATGCGAGGTCATATGCTTTAGGTAGAATTCAATACCTTAGACCCTAAAAGTTTTGATAATATACAATATTTCTTAACTAATTTTAAATATTTGATTTTGATATTGGGTGAATGTGGTATTTACAAGTCTACACAAGAGAAACAAATTATTCTAACAATCTTGTCCAAGATAGGACCATAATATGTTGTATATGTCTCCAATTTCCATTCTGGAAGATGTCTTTTGGGCACAAATTGGAAAATTCCTACTATTTATTAGTTCATTGAGTGTATCACACAAGATAAGACACAACTCATATAGATGGGACTCGTGAAAGATCCCAAAGCACAAGAACTCACCATGCATGATGGAAAAGGGTCATCCAATCAGAAATTGAAGCAGAAACAAAAGGCATTATTACATCCAGAGTCAAAGAAGGAGGGATATTCCAAACCCTTCAAGGATTATTCAGGTTCCAAAGATTCTTCAAATTCCAAAGGGAAGAATAATAAGGGAAATAAGTTCACATATTGAAATAAACCGAATCATGAAGAATCCATATTCATGAAGAATCAGATCGATCTTATGAAGAATAACCTTGGAGACTTCATTCCCGAAGGATCCAAGAAGAAGAAGGAAAAATATCATGCGCCTAAGAAAGGTAATCATCATGATATGGTTGTAGTTAATTCCTCATCTAATTCATGTATTATATATTATGGCGCATCACATAATATGGAATCTAAAGAGGAAGTTTTTACTTCTTTGATTTCATGCTCCAGACCTCCTATTCTCATGGGGGGGAGTATATCAACAAATATGTTCAAAATATTTGTCATGAATATGGTATCCAGTCGTAACACACAGTTCCATACACTCCACAACATAATGGAGTTGTTGAAAGTAAGAACATGTCTCTCAAGGAGATGATGAGTTGCATGTTGCATGCAAGATCACTTCCTTCCAAGCTTTGGGATGAGGCACTAAACTGTGCTACTTACATATAAAACAGAGCACCTCACAGGTCTGTTGAAGATAGGACACCTTTTGAGGCTTGGACAAGTGACAAACTAGATGTCACACACTTCCGCATATTTGGATCTAGAGCATGGACCCATATTCCTTCTGAAAAGAGGAAAGCCTTAGATCCACATATCACACCTTTCATCTTTGTGGGATATCCAGATGATGTGAAGGGGTATATATTTATTGATCCCTCTACAGACTAACTCATCATTGAGCGTATTGTTCATTTTGAGGAGAGTGCTTTGCATGCACCTCCAGTGAAACATGTAGAGTCTCTTGTGCTTCCATCAGTTCCATACATCATAGATGATGATTCCACACACTTATATGCTACAGATTCAGACAAAATTTTAGAGGATTTTGTACATGAATATGAGCAGGTAGTACATCCAAATGAGGAGCCAATGGTTGAGATTCAACAATTTCCCAAGTGGGCATAGCACACACTTCAGGAAGCAGGTAACCTTGCAAGGGATCCATTGGATTTGAGGAGGAATTGATCTCAGCATGTGGATCCTTCTCATGTACTTTCAACTTTTGAACTGACGATGCCCATGCATTACTATATGGTTCAATCTTCTGATCCACATACCTACAATGAGGTTGTTGGAAATCCACTATGGGAAGCAGCCATGTAGGATGAGGATGACTCTCTCCTAGAGAATCAGACTTGGGATCTGGTTCCACTTCCACCAGGGAGGAAAATTGTCAAATGCAAATGGGTCTATAGAACCAAGAGAGAAACAGATGGTTAGGTGAGCAGGTACAAGGCCATATTAGTTGCAAAAGGATTTCAACAGATTCATGGGATAGAATATGATGAGACCTTTTCTCCTATAGCAAATATGGACTCCATTCACTTGGCTCTAGCTATTGTAGAAGCCAAAGGATGGGAAGTTCACCATATGGATACGAAAAATTGTTTTCTTCATGGTGACCTTTCAGAGGATATCTACATGGAGAAACCACATTGGTTCATTCAGAACTCATCTTTAGTATGTAGACTGAAGAAGTCTCTCTATGGCCTCAAGCAAGCATCTAGAGCATGGTATGAAAACATGGATTATTACTTACTTTCACATGATTTTTTTATATGTAAATCTGATTCCAATGTTTATATGATGAGGAGTACTAACTCTGTGATGATTTTAGTACTCTATGTTGATGATATTTTGATCACTGTTAGCTCTGCTTCAGCCGTTGCTTTGGTTAAAGATATTTTGCATGTCAGGTTCTCTATGACGGACATGGGTCCACTACACTTCTTCCTTGGTCTTGAGATTAGTCAGGATGGTTATGGCATCAAAATTTCTTAGGCTAAGTATGTCAGGGATCTTCTGGATAGATTCCACATGACAGACTGTAAGTTTGCACCTACACCTTTCTTATCTGGGACCAGACTTGAGGATGGCAAGGATACACCATTAGTGGAAAACACTTTGTATCGACAGTTGGTGGGGAGTCTTAAATATCTCACCCACACCCATCCATATATCTCATATGTGGTAGGATCAGTTTCTAGATACATGTAGGAACCTTGTGATCTACACTGGAAGGCTTCCAAGTGCATCCTCAGATATGTTCAGGCCACCATGAGTTATGGGATTCACTATGCATTTGGTTGTGCATTATATATCATAGGTTTCACAAATTCAGATTGGGATGGTGATAACACAGATCGCAAGTCCATATACGGGTACACTCTCAGTTTGGGGTCAGGCCCAATTTGCTAGTCAAGTAAGAAGCAATCAGCCATAGCTTTATCTTATGCGGAGGCCGAGTATAGAGGAGTATTCAACTGTGTCATTCAAACACTTTGGATTCATCACTTACTTACCGAGCTTGGTATCTAGTTTCACTGTCCGACTATAATATGGTGTGACAATCAGAGTACACTGAAATTTTGCAGAGATCCAGTACATCGACAACGAACCAAACACATTGAGGTCCACATGCATTTCATGAGAGACCTAGTACATGACATGATCATTGATTTGTAGTTATGTCCTTTCTATGAACAAAATGCCGACATATTCACCAAGACCTTCATTGAGAAGAAGTTTCAGACTTTGCGATATCGTCTTGTAGTGAAAAACACAGTTGCCTAGCAACTACCTTTTCTTATTTTGATGCATTGTCTTTTGAGGGGGGCTTTTGTTCCCACATGGTTTTCCCTCTTTCCTCTTTTTTATTCAGTATTCATTAGTTTCATTGTACATGAGTACCTAATATGGCCTAGTATCTGAGACTCATTTTTTACTGCATAATGATGTTCAAGGGGGGTGTTGGAGAAATTTCTATTTTCGACACACTAGTTCAGTGGGAGTAACGCTAGTTCAATGGGAGTTATCTGACTAGTTCTATTTTAGAGTTTCTTATTTTAGACCATCACTATTATGCATGCATTCCTAAGATAGGATGTCATTTCCTATATGAGTGAATATCACTAACTCAATGATTAGATCATAATATACATTTATTCTCATTCTTCATATTGTATATCTCTTCCTTTTCTTGATAAGATTTGTTTGTGTATGCTTTAGCTAGGTCTCCTATGAAGGTCTCCATGAAACACGGACACTTGAGGATATGGATCTTGAAGTTGATATTGAAAATATACATTTCCATGAGGAATAACAAAGGTTACAAGAAACCCAAAAAATTGCAGTTGAAATCACCGCAAAAGAAGAAGATTTTTCCGAAGAAGAATAATTTACTATACAAAATGCACTATTTGACAAAAAATCTAGAAATTTAGTATTTGAAGGAATAAATTAGAGAAATAACAAAGGAAAATCTCGTTATGAATATGATCTTAGTAATTTTCTTGCATCTCAAATTTCTAAAATACACAAGGTAATCGGTGATGCCTTGGATGTTTCAATTGATGACTTGGAAGCACAAAATGCCAAATTAAAAGAAAAAGTCAGAGAACTAGAATCCACATTGATGCCTCCCCCTATTCTTGCAAGCCCATTATCCATTACGAATTCAGGAAACCCTGATTTGAAGTTGAAGGGATCATCAAGTTTGTTAATGGCTATAAGAAAATTTGTCGAGGAAAACACAAACAAAAGAATGTCACTTATCATGGAGGCATGGGATTTATCATGTAATATTGTTTCTTTTGGATCTCAATTAAATGCTTACAATGAATTCTTTCCAGTCAAATTTTCCAACATGACCGAGCTCAAAAGAAGGGAAGAATACTTACCCTTTCCTGCTAGAATGAAATAGTTGAAATCATGTTGGATCAAAAAGATCAGTAATTTGAAGGATATTATGTATTTAATTGCAATGGAATTGTAATACAAAGGAAATATTATTAAGAAAACTCACTGATATAAACTTGGAAGGAAACACCAGAGAATACAAGACTCAATATTAATTATGAATTCTATATTTATGAAGAAGTAACAATTTGAAGAACACATGGACATATTGAAAAACATTTCAGATGAAAATTTCTTGTCTAATGATATATTGTATAAGTAGAAGGTATTGTTATCTTCCTTGCATATTTTCTTCATCTTGATCGCATCTTGGAAAACAAGAAAAAATACTAAAGAATAGCGAGGATAATTGTCGGAAAAGGAGTAAGTCACACTTATTTATTCTATATTCTCCATCCATAAACATTAAGAATAGATTTAAAGGAACATTAGTTTCCATTTGTTTATTTTATGTCTTGGTCAATAGGGGTCTAGATATCCAAGAGAGATTTCACCTATCCATAGGGGAAATGTAAAACCCCAAGTTTTGAACCCCCATTTTAAATAATGTATTGTTACAATGTTGAGAGGCCAAAGTGCCTAGAAAATTATTGAAGGGCCAGTATGCCCAAGAAATGTAATGTTTTGATCATTAATAATAATAAACACATCATTGGCTGCTAGACAAACAAGGAATAGAGTTATAGGGGGCTATGATTCCACAAGAGAGGGAGCTTGAGAGACTAAGTGTTATTCCTATTTTCTTATTACCCTTTTTGTCTAAGGTAGGGGATCAATTACGTGAAATTCTTGGGGAAGGCCAGGAGGTTCTTGTTTTCCCCACGAGGTTACTTAAACCTGCCTCTAGTCTGATGGGGGGGTGGGACTGATGACTTGGTTGTTGATTTCCCATTCACTCACTCCCATGCATGCACACCCATGCACTCCCTGACCCATTCATTGACCCATCCTCACCTATGTCTTAGTTGGCAAAGTGAAAGGAAACAAAGATGCTAAAGAATTAGCTGAGAGATATTTGGCTGTAGTGGCTGTTGGTGTGATCCAGCGATGACCTGGGGCCTGCATGTCTGAAATGCATTGGCCTGTGGCCTGTTTTTCTCACAACTGGGAGTCCAGAGAGTTTCGACATTGAGATTATGGACCAGCTGTGCTGGAAGCCCTGGAAGGAAGGAGAAGAACTTCCTAAGGTACTGCGTGGCAAAGGAGGGTGGAGGTCCATTCTCTCGAGTGGAACAAGATGGGTAGAAGAGAGTTGGGTACTTGGATTGTTGTGGGTGTCAGGAAACCTATGAGATATTGAAAGATGAATGGTTTGGGAACCCAAGTACACTCTAGAACCATCCTTGTGGATTCATAGCCCTGGCTCAGGGGTGACACTACTATTGAGATTTGGAGTAGTGGTGTCTATGGTTGGGTGGAACATCCTTGGTCTGCAGCCAATCAGTGTCATATTTCATAAATTTAGCTGCTCTCTGTCATGATATCCCTACTTGTGTATGAATATATTTACACTGTGTAATTTAATTATCATCTACATGTGTATGAATGTATTTCCACTATGTATATTTAATTATCATTTAATGAAATCTTTAGATTATGCATGCTTGCTGGATATTGTTGTGCATGTTGTTAAATCTATTATCTTATTCATCCTTAATGACTAAAGAAGGTTTAGATAAGAGAAAGAAGTCTAAGGGCGAGCTTGCAGGTACCATAACCGTATTGTGGGTGGTTGGGTATGTTACAGTTTGGTATCAAAGCTTCTAGTTGAAACACCGAGCTGGTATGGGCTGAGTATGTTGGTCAGAATCTCGTGGTTGAGATCGAACTCTAACTGAGAAGTTGAAAATCTCAGGAGGAATGGCGTTGTAGAAGCTATGCAGGAGACACAACATCATAGAACCTTTTTGAGGGTTCAAAAGATCATGACCATTCCTTTTTAATTCAAGAGTGATCGCCACCGTAGGATCAGGGAGATCCAGGATAGTTGGATCAGAGGACAGGTAAACAGGGGTCGTCTAATGAAAAGGAAGCAAGTTTAAAGGTAACGAACATTAGATCTCCTTGAAGAGAGAGATCAACGATCAATAGGAATTACGGGGGACCGAGTTGCATGAGAGATAATTCCCAAGGTGGTCTCGCAATCCAAACCATGGTTTACCTGAGGGGTTATGTGTCAGCATTAGGATAATTGCAGGGTGAAAAGTCGGTTACTCCAAACCATCGATGCATGCCCCCACAAATTGAAAGGCATGCAGTGATGTGACAGGTTAGAGCTCGAAGATAGAAACTCTGAATAGCCGAAGTAGTTGGGAAACGTCGATCAATAGGAGGACACGCGTCAACCGATCGTGTGCTTCGGGTGAAAACACTTTGGGAAAGAGTGAGTGAGGAGAAGTTGAGTTTTGAAACTCCTGAAGCCTGGAGCACTGGAAGCTTGAAGTAAGCGACGACTATTGGATCGTCTGAAGTAGATCATGATCGTCGATCACCAATAGGTTACATGTTACCAAATTATTAACTCTGGAGGAGGCCATTCGAGAGGTTTTGAGTTGAGGTTTGAGACTCTTGAAGCTCAGAGAGTCGGAGATCCGAACAAAACCTTGACCATCCGATCATCCAAGAATATCTCATCCATTGATCTGCCAAGAGCCATGTGTCACCAGATCCATGACTTCAGATAAAATCCAGTGGGGCCAAATAAGTTTGAAATTTTAGATCTCCGAAGTACGGAGCCCCGAAGAAATCATAGTCGTCAGATTGAGGAGGACATGTGGAGTAGATCCATGGACTCCGGGTGAAGACCCGAAGTGAATCTTGGCTGTCTTATCTAGGAGGACACATGGCAACAGATTGGCCAGTTTAGGAATTCAGAGTTCGGAAGAATTGAAAGTGTGCTAGTTTGAAAACTCTCGAAGCCCCAAAGCCCGAAGAGCCGAAGTGATGAGGCACGATGATGTCACATGGGATGACGTGGGCACATGGGATGTGTGCCATGTGTCAGTAATATTTTGGCATTTGGAAAATTTAAAATTTGATTAGAACATGACACATGTCACCCTCCTGATTGGGCCACGTGTATGTTTCCAACGTTTCTCCTTGTGGCAATAGATCGTCCAGTCTAGAATACAGGGCACCCCAGAAGGGAAAGGTGCATTATGTTGTGTTGGGTCAAAAATCCCAAAGGTCATAGTATATATTGACCATCGATTCCATAGGACACGCGTCGAAGGATCATTGACTTCGAGTGAAAGCACTCTGGGAGAAAATGTAGGAGGGAAGTTTGAAACTTCCGAAGCTCGAAGCACCGAAATGATTCACAGTCACCAATCTATGGGAGGACACCTGTCAATGGATCAAGAACTCGGGGTAAAGGCATTCCTAGAGGAGGCAAGAGAGAAAATTTGAGACTCCCGAAGTGCGGAGTCCCGAAGTGGATATTGATCGTCGATCGCGAGAGAGGACGAGGACCATTGATCTGGTCCTGGTTGAAAGTCTCGAAGTCTTGAAGCTCTGGACAAGATATTTTTAGCTAAGAACAGGGTCATGACCATGGTTGTATGCAGTTCGATAGCTGAGGAAAGGAGGGCTAAGGGCAGATTTGGTTATCTTTGAGACATAAAATTGCTAAAGGAGGATTTAGCCACAGTTTCTAGTCGGGATCACCTAGGGAGGTGGTTTGAAGGAAGCACTTGCACAGGGTGAAACTCTATGTCAGCCAAGGATAAAAGGACATTGTTATTTTTGGATAATGGGGATATAATCTCCATGAAAAAAATCAATAAAGAGACCTGTAGCATGGTTTGGAAATTGTTTTGCCTATCATACACATAATTCTAACAAATTGGTCGCTTGCACATTTTGTCGAATTAGGAGGCTTAAGCGCATCAGATCAAGATTCATATTGAGGAAATGGAAGAAGGCGAGGCAACCTTCAGTCATGAAAAGGAGGCTGAAGGCCAGAATACTAGAGTTGGTAATGTAGAGATAGATTCCAATGGGCGCAAGGGAAAATCATAGCAGGAAACGTTAGTAGGAACGGTAAGAAGCCAGAAGATGGAAGTGGAGAGCTACAAAGAAGACAACGAGAGACTGATGAGAGAGAAAAGACAGATAAATTCTTGAGTGTTGCAAATATTAAATCAGTTGCAGAGGCAAACAAAGAAGGTATCAAACTCATGACAAGAGGAAGAAGGCGGGTGTCATGAAAGACGATATGATCATGGAAGAGATGGTTATTCCAGAAGCACTAGCAGATCTCATGGACACCACTCACCTCCTTACTTAGGAAGAAAGTTTTATGCATCAGATGATCCTGTAAGAAGTCCAAAAGTGTCTCCTTTCAGACACCAGAGAAGGAAACAAGAGGTAGATTGTTTGCAGGGAGAGCCGAGGAATCTCAAGCCACCTTCCTTTGATGGTGAAAGAGAAAGGTAAGACAATGCCGAAGCATGGTTTCTTTGGCTCCATAGATATTTTCAGTTGCATAAATATTCATCAAACCTGGAAGCCAGGATTTCCACCTACCATTTACACGAGAAACTTGCAGTGTGGTGGGACCAACTAAAGAAAGCGGAGCATGTTGATGAAAGTAGGATCACTTGGAAACAGTTCAAGAATTACTTCCAGAAGGAATACCTCTCAAAAAATTTCTATGACAAGAAAATGCAGGAGTTCTTTGAAATTAGGTTGGGAAGAATTACTATGGCATAATATGAGAAGAAGTTCTTGGTATTGTTAAAGTATGTTAGGTTCATTAGTGATGAGAAGGTGTAAATACAGATATTTCTAATTGGATTTCCAGCCCTCCATAAGGAAAAGATCAAGTATGATGAACCCAAGACCTTGACTAAGGCCATCAGGAAGG
>SNQJ01S0018856.1:18257-69802 GCA_010110895.2 Picea sitchensis | reverse complement strand
ATTTAGAGTTGGCAGCTGTAATGCAAGCTCGTAAAATTTGGAGGCACTATCTTGTGGAGCGAAACTTTGAGCTCAAAATGGACCATCAAAGTTTAAAACATCTCTTCACTCAAAGGGATCTGAATGCCAGGAAAAGGTGATGGGGTGAGTTTATGAGTGAGTACGATTTTGGTATTTCATACATCAAGGGAAAGGAAAATGTGGTCGCAGATGCCTTGAGCAGGAGACCACGTGTCTTCTCCTTGATACCCTTAAAAGCCAATTTGAGAGAACATGTGTTGACGCAACTCCAAGGAGACAATTGGTATTTAAAGGTTACTTCAAACCTCTAGGGTGGGAGGTAGTTAGATCCAAAGTATGAAGGATATAGTCTGGAAGCATATGGACTATTGAGACATCGAGGAAGGATGTACATCCCTGAAGATGGGGATATTCGAAGCATCATACTGAAGGAAGCCCATAGAGAACTTTATTGTGCGCATCCAGGTGCGAAGAATATGTACATAGACATGAGGAAGCTCTTCTTATAGGTAGGCATGAAGCGCGATGTAGTCCATTTCATCACCAAGTTCCTAGAGTGTCAACAAGTGAAAGCCGACCACCATCACCCGACATGCCTCCTACAACCACATGATGTTCGTATGTCCAAGTGGGAAGTCATTTCTATGGATTTTGTTGTAGGGTTGCTGCTCACATCTCATAGACACAATTCCATTCTTGTGATAGTGGATAAGTTAACCAAGAGTGCTCATTTTATTCTAGTTAGAGACACTTACGATGTCACTGATGTGGCACGTGTGTTTGTAAGTGAGGTTATCCGTTTGCACGGGATACCTAAGAAGATTATTTCAGATAGGGACTCCAGATTCACTTCTAGGTTTTGGACAAGTTTGCAGTCAGCGTTGGGGACTCAGTTGAACTTAAGCACAACTTATCATCCTGAAACAAATGGGAAAACTGAGAGAGTAAATCAAGTCATGGAAGACATGCTTACGATGTATTTCATGGATAATCAAACCCAGTGGGAGAAGTACCTACCTTTGGTAGAGTTTTCCTACAATAATAGTTTTCATAGCTCCATCGAAATGCCACCCTACGAAGCTCTATATGGAAGACCATGCAGAACACTGTTGAGTCGGGATAGATTAGAAGATCGAGTAACAGTTGGGCCAGAATTGATTCAAGAGATGGAGGAATAGGTGATTTAGATTAGGCAGAGACTAAAGGAAGCACAGGATAGGCAGAAAATTTATGCGGATGCACACAGGACCGACCGAAGTTATGAAGTGGGAAACCAAGTTTTCATTCGTATCAGGCCTAATAAGAGTACTATACAGTTCAGGAAGGGGACAAAGTTGTCACCTCGATTTATAGGACCATTTAGAATCCAAGAGAAAATTGGACCCGTTGCCTATTGTCTCGTACTGCCACCCCACTTGCATAAAACTCATAATGTTTTTCATGTATATGTTTTACATCATTATGTTGTTGATGAATCACATAAACTAAATTGGAAGGAATTGCAGGTATCATACATGGGAATCCTCACGGTAGAACCGTTACGCATATTGGACTGTAGAGTCCGAAAGATCAGGAACCGTCTAGTAGACCAAGTTAAGGTCCAATGGGACAAGTATAGTTCATGATCTGCTACTTGGGAAGACACCAAGAGACTACGACGAGACTATCCCTCACTTTTTTGACCACCTCAAGAATATGTTTCTCAAAGGTTGGGTGTATGTAACACCACCTTTTGACTTAGACAACCAGGATTACCTGAGGCCTACATATATTATTTTCTATTCACAGTGAAACTATTAAATGATACACTTAAACTTTTAAGATGTATGAACCTTTGTGAATGTTATATGTTATTGATGATGATGGATATAATGCGATCTACTATGCGAATGTAAATTTTGTGAATGTTTAAATGTTATTGATGATGATGTATATGATGCGACATATTGTGAGAATGTAAATTTTATGAATGTTTAAATGCTATTAGAATGATTTTGGATTTGATGCAATCTATTTAGTAAATGATAATTTTATGAATGGGTGTCGAAATTGAATTATGGAATATTATGAGATCTATTTCTAACTTGAAAACCTTGATGTTAAGTTGTTGGTACAAGGATACCGAATTGAAAAGATGATTGTATGCAATTACATGATGATAATGCATAGAAATGTATGAGTTTGTGTTACAGACTAATCTGTAGGTTATGGGCTATGAAATAGCCAAGGGATAATGATGATGAAAGTGGATGTCATGACCACTAGACAAAAAACATTATGGTATGAATATTTGTATTTGAAATTATATTGGTTTGGATGCATTGCTATGATATGTGGACCAGTGCAAGATTTCAGGTGATGAGGCTACCCAAAACAGAATAAATGATGACAAAACTCCCAGCAGCACGGTGCCACTGTATATTCCATTGTAGGGTTTGGACCCTAGTTATGATTAGGAGGGGTGGAGGCATTTCCCACCGTGTATCCTCCAAAACCTGAAGTCATGGGAGGATGATGTTAGCTCATGCTCCCCTAGACATGTGATGATGACTGTCAGTTTCCTGCTGGGGAGGCTTGTTCGAGATAGTGACACTTCCACTTACGGGTTCTATTTGGAGTTAGGTCAATATAGTCTAGCAGAGGAAGGATAGGAATGAAGATGGAAGTATGTTAGGGAGGAAGGATGAGTAGAAATAGTTGAGAAAGTGTGGAGATTTGTCTGATGGTGGAATTTAATTTTTTTCCCTTCTAAAAAGAAAATGTGTATATATGAATATTCATAATTATGTAACTAAACCACAGTTGTCTAAATAAAATTGTTGAACTAGATAATTGTAATTAAAGAATTTCGCAAACATTTGATTGGTTTATTGTATTTTATAAAAGAATAGTCTTGTTGATTGGATTGGATACATACATAAAATACTATAAGGTCGATAGTTATTGATTATTAGTACATGCACGAGACTTGTATGTACTAGCTACACATGCATTTCTTGTACATGTACACTAGTATGTATGAGTTTTTTTGGCTTACTTACTAATAGTGTCGGTTAATTGTCATGAATGTGTGAACCATGTTTCTTTTCCTTTGTATCATGAGATACCTTAACTTCAGGACGAAGTTTCTTGAAGGGTGGGTGTATGTAACAACCCTGGTTAAATAGATGCATAGGGATTATTAAGTAAAATTAATTAGATAATTAATTGTCCTAATATGGTTTTAGTTAAACAATGATTGGTATTAATAATATTAATTAATTGTTTATAACTTTTGATTGATTAATTAATTAATTAATTGATTGATTACATATCACATTCAATGACATGGGTAATAAATTAAGGGGCTTAATAACTTTAATTAAATCCTTTTGAAACTTACGTATGACAGGTTAAGGATAAGATAATAAAGGAGGGGGTAAGGTAATAAAGGAGGGGATAAGGTAATTAATGGATGGGAGGAGAGTCGGTGAAGGGGGAGATATGACGGGGAAGAGTCCTACGGGAGTGGGATTATGATTTTGCGGGGAGGAAGCATTTTGGAGGAGGGCCTGGATTTCTGTTTGGATATTTTTCTGGTGTGGGGAGTTTGATATTTGGGGTTTTTGGTGAATCATTGCAGGGGGCATCGGGTTGCTGGGGGTTTTGGGCACGGGGGCCAGGATTCCTTACGGTATCCTAGAGCTAGGGAGCCGGACAGGCTGCTCCTAGCTAGCTTGGTGGTTAGTCGGTTTGGGCAGGGTTTGGTCAAGCAGCAGGCTGAGCAAGGAAGAAAACAGGACAACCATATCAGCGGGAGTTAGCATTAGAAAGAGGTATTTTATTTATGAATTTGCTAAGTTATGCGATGATTATGTAAGTTATTTTCATGATGTAAATAAAATTTAAATTCTGTTGAATATTATATGCTTATATGATGGTTAATGAATTACTTATGCAATGAGAAAGGAATTTTATGTTTAATTGTAGGAACTTTTTGGGTTTAATTAAGTTAGACCCCTACAACAACTATAATTCAATTGCTTCTACTAATCCAAATATCAATTGGAATGAAATCATCATTACATACACATGTATTATTAGTCACACAGACTTTTCATAATACAACAGTTAATAAGATAACAATCAATGTGCCAATACCCATGGTCACATCTACACAATGCATCCATGCATTGACTACATAATAACACATAACTATGCCATATATTCCACCATGATGAGTTGGAAGGTCTGGCCAATGTTTCAACAAATCATCCACACACTTCCTATTGATTGTCTAACTATTTGGTTACCTTCCTTTTCCACCCAAACACAACACCAAGAATATAATCCTTAAGTGTTCTTCAGTGTTGGAAAAGAGGTTACAATCCAAACATCATATATACAGTAGATACTATCGAGCACTCACATAGCACTATATCCCTTCCATATCCAACCATATTATGGTCTCACACATGACTATCTCTATGGATATTCATTGTTATATAAGGAGTATGTCTCCTAAATTATCTGGTTATGATCCCATAACCATCATAACATAATATGCAACTGATATTTTATCTAAGTGAACTATAGCATCAACAACACTTACACACTCTGGGCCTTCGACCATTACATATCAATTTAAATACTAAATATTAACTAAGGGAATCCTTACCTCAATCCCCTTCAACATGTATGCATCAACGAAAACTAAATGCATACCTGCCTCATTGTTACAAACCTACTTGTTGTTGTCTGACCAACTGATATTTGTAGAATCTTAGAGACTTCCCCCTTCATCATTTTGATCACCATTCCTGCCATCCTCATGGGTCTTCACCTCGATGGAAATTATAAGCAACAACAACATCCACATATTTAACCCTGTTGTATCATTTTTCCTAAATACATAATCCATCCCTAGTCATACTCAAACATTATTTCATAATAACAAACTATTCTAAGTTCACCAACATGTTATATGCATATCCAAGAATGTACATATGCAAAATTACACATCTATATGCACCAAGCATTTATTGTCAACATGCCTACTAATGCATATGCAATTTACCTTCATTGTATGTTTCATGCACTCTAGTGCATTTCTATTTCAATTCGCTTATTTATTTATCTATTTCTATTGTAGTTGGTTGTCCTTGAATTCCTTTATATCCTTGATACCTTGCATTCTCCCATTCTTCTCATCTGCACTATGGTTCTATGGTTCTGAACACTCTTCTAGCCACGTTCCACCTGGCCATTCTTTTCCACTTAGTACCATTGCCCAATGGAAATCCATTTTCATTCAATGCCACTTTTGAAGTGAGAGAGCATTCCAATTCCTTTGCATTGGCATCTTACTTCCACTGTGAACTCTGATTTAAGCTTTTAGACAGTAGATAAGTCATATCTGACAAATCCTTCCCCTGAACTCCTATGCTTGACACATAGAGATTATTCACACACCACCTCTTAAGATCTTTGTTTCCTTCCACATCAAGCTTGCAACTGTCTACACATCTATACCTTCAAGGCTATGGAGCCTTACTTTTCCTTTCTATTCCCATTAATGACATTATTCACATGCTAGCTTCATGTCCCATGTGAGGATTCTTTCTTTTGTAGTACCTCATCCAACTTTTGTAAACAAAAGTCATGCCTCCATGACCCCAACATCCCCGATCCTATTCTTTAATTGATCTGTTTATACCTCTAATCTTGATAAACTTGCAAGAAACCATCTTGTTAGAACTACACATATCATCTTGATAAACCTGCAAGAATCCATCTTGTTAGAGCTATACATATCATACAAAAATTGTCAATTAAATTTACAGGTACCTTTTCATTTAAGTGATAATATTATTCTTTAATTAATATCATTTTTCCTTTTTATATGAATTAACTTTTTTTTAATCATGACTATGTGTCGGTTCTTTTTTCTTCATGATTTGATCACAGACATGGATCGAATCATTATATCATACTCATGATTCTGTTGTGTTATCAATTAACAAACAGATCATATTTTGACCCTTTATCAATTCCCTATATTATTCTAGTGTTAACTCTCTGTCGAATTAAATCTTTATGAGGCGCTTCCTTCAAACCATTTACATATGAACAGATGCGCAAAATAATAGGCTTATTGATTTGGGCATTGAATCTTCTTTTCCCTTTGTTTCTTAATGCAAACCCCCTTCTCCTAAGGATGTGTGACCTCCCGATCAAGGGTCTTCAATCCCGAGATAAATTGGCTCTCTGAAACCTTCATGGTTTCGTTCTATATCTAAACACAGGCCCTTATGGATTTCTTGGGTAGGTTCGATGGCCCCCATGACCTTCTCCTTCGCCCTTGTGAAAAATATCAGAGTTGGCGCTAGCTCCTTTATCTCTTGGCCCCATATTAGATGTGAACTTAGGCGGTGACCTCACGCAGATGCGTTATTGCGACCACGCTCAAAGGTGGTTTGGAACCAAACTAATTTTCACCCTGCAATTCACCTCGAGACACCACGTGTCCTTTTGCCAAAACCGTGGTCTCGATTGCAGCCCTCCCTCGACTTCATAAATCCCAAGAACCTCTCGTCCACACAATGCGAGGTGACCATTGAAATCGTGATCTTGATGGTGCTTCTAAACGGACGACCGAGATCTACCTCTTGGGAACCAACAGTTCATATTTACCTCTCCCAAATCGACGGTTGTGGTCGTTTCAGAATTCCAGACTTCAGAATTCTCTAATCTCAAAATTTACTTCCCTCGAGATACACGGGATTCTGCCACACGTCCTTTTGAATTGGATGGTGGGGAATTAATTTGGACGATCCGACGATCGATGTTTACTTTGGTTCCTTACCCAGAATCCATAGCTTCACACCACTTGTTCTCTCGATCTGACGGTTCAGGTCTACTTCAGAAAATCCAACAATCGACGTTTACTTCGGTTCCTTACCTAGAATCCATAGCTTCACTCCACCTATTCTCTTTATTTGACGGTTCAAATCTACCTCGGACGATTCGACAATTGACATTTACTTCAGGTCTCTGACTCTTCGGGCTTAGAGAGTTTCAACTCTCAACTGAAAACTCTCGGAGTAATTTCTTCGGAGTCCACGATCTGTCACCACGTAGAGAAATACTGTAAGCGGACACGTGGTCCAATCAGGTGGGTGACACGTGTCATGTACTGTCTGACATTTCAATCATCCGCATGCTAAAAAATTACTGACACATGGCACACATCCCATGTGTCCACGTCATTCCCGGTGACATCCGCAAGCCATGGAACTTCGGAAATTTCGAGGTCCACATCAACTCCTAGTGACATCATCGTGCCCCACCACTTCGGCTCTTCGGGCTTCGAGACTTTGGGATTTTCCACACTAGCACACTTCCAATTCTCCCAAAATCTGATTTCCCGAACCGGTCAAACTGTCGCCATGTGTCTCCCTTATCAGACGACCCACATTAACCCCTGACTTTGGGACTTCGGAAGTTACCGCTGCAAGGATCAACGACTGCAATTCCTTCAGGCCTTCGGACTTCGGAAAACTCAAACTTCATTTTTTTTCCGAAATGTTTTTATCTGAAGCTCGTGATCTACTGACGTGTGTTTCCCACGGATCGACGACTACAATTTATTCGGGTCTTCGTACTTTGGAGAACTCAACTCTCAACCTTCTCTTTTCCCCGAAGTGCACAGATTTATGTTGTGTGTTCTCCTGGATTGGACGACTGCAATTCACTTCAGATCTCCAGGGTTCGGAAATCTCAATTCTCAACTTCTCCTTGCTCGCCTTTTCTCGGAGTGCTTTCACCCGAAGCACACGATCGGTTGACGCGTGTCCTTCTACAAATCGATGGTCCCCGACTACTTCTGCTCTTCGGAGGTTCATCGCTTGAGTACTAACATGTCACATCACTACATGCCTTTCAATTTGCAGGGGCACACATCGGCGGTTTGAAGTAACCCTCTTTTCGCCCTGCAATTCTCCTGATGCTGACACGTAACCCCTTGGTGAAACTGTGGTTTGGATTGTGAGACCGCCTTGGGAAATTATCTCCCGTGTAACTTGGTTCCCCGTAATGCCTCATGTCCATTGATCTCTCTCTCCCATGGGATCTGACGGTTGTGACCTTAACCCTTGCTTCCTTTACATAAGATGACCCCTCTTCACCTATCCTCCGATCCAATGATCATGAATCTCTTCTAATCCTACAATAGTGTTCGCTCCTGAATTTGAAGGGGGACAGTCTCGATACTTCGAACCCCTTACAAATTATCTCTGATGATATAACTCATGCGTAGATTCTGCAACGCCATTCCTCCTGAGATTTTCAACTTCGCATTCATAATTTGATCTCAACCATGAGACTCTGACCAACAGACCCAGCCCATACCGGCTCAGCGTTTAAACCAGAAGCTTTGATACCAATCTATAACATACCTGACCACCCAGAGGCCGAGATACACCACTTAAACAGGTTGCAACACACCCAACCACCCGCAGGCTAGGTATGTTGCAGTCCCAAGACTCATTTCTCTTATCTCTAATTCGAAAACAAAGGACTTCTCAATAATGTTAGAAGAATACACACCACATGCATAAGACAAGATCCATGTCACAACATAAAAGAGATAAACAACGTGCCATGCACAACAAATAACCAACAGACAAGCACATTAGAATACATATCTCAGAGATAATTAAATACACAGTGGAATGCATTAAACAAAAAACACAGAGAGAGCTTATCTTTGCAATTAAATGTTCACCAACCGGCTGTAGACCAAGGACGTTCCTCCCAACCATCGACATTGTTGCTCATTTACTCTCAACAACAGGTCACCCCTAAGCCAAGGCTATAAATCCACAAGGATGGGTCCTAGGCCAAGTCTAAATACACAGTAGTTGGCTAAGTAGCTCTCAGGTTTCCCAACCTTACAACAATCCTAATTTCCAGCTCTCTTTCCCCCTCATCCTGCACAACCCCAAGAAATGAACACCTTTCTCTGCCATGCAGTCCCTGAGGTTGTTCCATTTCTCTCCAGGGCTCCAGTGCTACTGGTCAATAAATATCCCTATTGGAAATTCCAAGGACTCTTAGTTGTGGATAGCTCCATCCGAACTACCATCAATCTCATGCACACAGGCATCCATTCCCTCTGGGAATGATCAGTAAATCATTACATCCATTCAACGATGGCTCTCCTCTTCCTGCCATTTGTTTCCATGCTCAGCCCAAGAGTAAATGAAATAGCAGTAGTAAGTAAAGAGGAAGAAGAACGAGTGAACCAGTGATAAGAGGACGAACCAAGGGAATAATGACCCCAAAACAACCCCCAAGGGATGTTTAAATAATTACATGAAGACAAGAGCCACATGGCCTCCCTCCCAAGAAGTTCATGTAACCCCCTCTTCTCCATAAAATAAATTATGGATAAATAAAATAATAATAACAAGACTTAGCCCCTCAAGCCCCCTCTCTCGTGGAATCATATCCCCCTATCTCTTTTGTACTTGTTGGTCTTGCAGCCAATGGTGTATTTTATTAATGTATAGGAAGTGTTACATTTCCTAGGCACTCTGGCCCCTTTTCAACTTTACTGGCTCACCAACCTAAGTCATATTTACATAATACATTATAGTTTATAAGGGTTAGAACTGAGATGTTACAACATTGGTATTAAATGTGGTTGTTTTCTTGGAATTTATGATCAAAGGACTTGGGCTTAATTCCTATAATGTACATCGAAGGACTTCGTTTGAAATCCTTCTATGTTCATCAGAGAACTTGCCTCAAATTATTTCAAACGTATCGACGAACTTGGAGGAAACTCCTTCGATGGAGATCAAAGGAGTTGAAGTCAACTCCTCTGATTCCATCGGAGCAGTTGAGAACAAATTGCATGGTAAGTGAGGTTCATCGAAGAGAATGAGGGGAAATCCTCTGATGTACATCGGACGAGTTAAATAAAACTTTGTCAATTTCCCCAGTCTTGCTTAAAAATTGGGTTTTTCAAGTATTTCCTTTTGCCAGTGTTTTATTAAAGTAACTAATACTTCCAAAATAGGCTTGAGGTAAAGATAGAGGCTAATGGAAGATTCTTTCAAAAACATATAAAAAATAAGGGGGTCCATTTTCTCAAAGGGAAATTGTGATTGAATTATGAAAAATGGAGGGTTGTGGTGCCTGGCGCAACAGAGTTATGGTGGGAAGAAGGATTGATTGGCCCTATAAATTCTAGGGCCCATTTATCAAAAGGTTCTAATACCAATTGTGGTTGTAACATCACCTCATTCGATTTCACTTGTCTTCCCATACGCTGGGAGTTATCACACCTCTTTACATATTCCTTGGCATCTTTGAAGATAGTGGGAAAATAGTACTTTTAGTGAAGTACCTTGTATCCAATCCTCCTTTTTTCAAAGTGGCCTCCACATGGGTTGTCATGGCAGGATTTCAAGATATCATGGATCTCATCTTATCGTATGCATCTTCTAATAATGAGATCCAATCCTGTGTGGAAGAGGCAACCGTTGATCCATGAGAATCTCCAACTTTTCCTGATAATCGTTTGTGACTCTTTTGGAGATAAATTATGTGGTAGTCTACCTGCAGCCAAATATTTAGTGATATCTATGAACCAAGGAGAGTTAGTAGAAACCATAAATAGGTTCTCATAAGTAACATAATCTTCTATGGGTGGCTCATTTTCATTGGATGTGAGTCTTGAAAGGAAGTCATCCACTACATTATCTTTTTCTGGTTTATTCAAGATGGTTATAGCATATTTTTGTAATAACAATAACCACCTAGTTACCCTACCATTGGTGATAGGTTTATTCATTAAATATTTTATGGCAATGTGGTCAATATGAAATATTATTGGATATCATGTAATGTAATGTTGAAATTTATTAATTGCATGTATTATCACAAGAAAATATTTTTATGTTACCGTATAATTTAGTTATGTGGGTGAGAGATTCGTGTTGATGTAGTAGATTGCATATGTATCTTTTCCTTCGAGTTTCCCTAGAACAAATATAATGGCAATGTCTGATGCATTTGTGGAAATATAAAATGGGAGGGACCAATCGGGTTCTCTTTAAATAGGAGCCTCATACACTTTAGTTTTTAATTCGTCAAGTGCATTCTTGCATATTTTTGTCCATAAAAAATCAGAATCTTTGATAAGCAAGAAAAATAATGGACGAGAAATTCATTGAAATTTTTTCAATCAACCGACCATAATAACCAACATATCCTAAGAAGATTTGTACCTATTTTTGCGAAGACATATTTAGGAAATTTAATATTACCTTGATTTTTGTTGGATCCACGTGGATGCCTTTAGTTGAGATGTGATGTCCTAATACAATGCCATCAATTAGCATCATTGCACATTTTTTATTGTTGAGGGAAACATTCGATTCCTTACACCTTATCAATGTTTTCTCTATATTTTCTAATGTCTCATCAAATTCATTACCATATGTTGTGAAATTATTTATATATATCTCAACACAATCATGAATTAAATAAGAGAATATAGCAATTACATCTCTTTAAAAAGTGGTAGGGGCATTACATATCCCGAATGATAGAAAACAATAGGAAAAAGTCCCCCATGGATAGGTAAACTTTGTTTTTTCTTGACCCTCGGGTGCGATATGGACTTGGTTATACCTACTGAGTCTATTGAGGAAAGAAAAGTATTTATTCCCTGTTAACATATTCAGGACATGGTCAATGAATGGGAGTGGGAAATGGTCCTTATGTGTTTCTTTGTTGATTTCTCTATAGTCCACACAAATTCTCCATTTTCAATTTTTATTTGGTACAATGATGAGAGGGGAGACCCATTGGTTGTCAAAAACTGGGTAGATAAAGTTGGTTGTGAGCAATTTCTGTAGCTCTTCCTTGAATATGTCCTTCAGTATCGGATTCATCTGACATTGGGGATAAAATATGGGTCTAGATCCTTCATTGATGTATATATGATGTGTGCCTGAGTCAGGATGGATTCCCTTCATGTTAGAGTAATCTCAAGCAAAGGCATCACTACATTTTTTTGACACTTTAACCAATCGCTCTTTTTGTTGTTCAGTTAGTCCCTAGTTGATTTTCAAGATTGTTGTTTAGTTAGTCCCTAGTAGGGGATCCTTGTTCCTTTCCTGGTGGGGATTCATTTTCTATGGGTGATATTTTTTTTGAGGCTAAATAATCTTATGTTTCAGGTTGCATAACATGATCAAGAACATGTGCAATTGTTGAGGAAGAAGAAGAGGCTATGAATTCATTGATTTCATCATTCTCTATGTTATCTCTAATGGCTAAGTATTGATCTATAGAAAGGACTTGGTGAGCTTCTCCTTCTTCATCACTATCCTGCCTGTCATCCCAAAGTGGTGTTTCAATATCTGTGTTGAGTTTGGTCGGAGGATAGAGGGTTAATTGTTGTTTTAAGGTCCCACGAGAGAAGGTCATGTTTCCTGACCTATAATTGATGTAGGCATCAACAATGGACAACCAAGGCCTTCCCAGGATTAAAAGATACCCTCCCAAATAGGTTTTGGTTTGTAGGACCATAAATTCGACGGGATATTCCCACAAATCTATGGAGATCACTACGTCTTCTAAAATTCCCTCTAGTTTAATAGTTGATCTATTAGCAAGTTGGAGTATGGTTTGGGTTTCCCTAAGGCTTGTAAGTCCTAAGAATTTCATGGTATCATATGTCATAATGTTAATGGTATCATCGAGGTCGATTAATGTGTTGCTAATGAGTGCGGTATTGATCTACACATTAACTACTGGATTGCTAGGGTCTGATTATTTGGTTGCAAGAACTCCCCCCATAATTAAGTTTGATAGTTTACCCATAACATGGAAAGTCTGAGGATCCTTTATTTTTCTACCAGGTCTCCTTAAACAAAGTTCCCATGTCGCTTTCGAATAAATAGGCACATACTTGATGGCTTGGAATAACGGTATTTTAACACACACATTCTTGATTTCACCTAAGAAGTAAAAATCAGGTTGAGTAAGAGGTTTTTCTAGGATTAATATTTCTGGACAGGGTGGGTTTTGAAGTTCAGGGTGGGAATTATCAGTTTTCAAAGGTTCCTGATATTTTTTCAGTTCTGTCTCTTCATTCCAGACATCCTCGTTCAAATATTCAATATGAATATGAGGTTGGTTGATGTAGGAGCATCTCAAGCGAGCCAGCGCGGAGATAAAAGACAGTTGGAAAAGCACCCAACACAAATTTTTAAAATGTTATGTAATGACAATGAGATCATTAAATGGAGGGGACACTTGTATAATATAAACGGACCTTGAGCGATCCACTCTCGTCCTAAGTAGGTAGAAGGCATTTATAATAGTTAATGAAAGTAGATAGAATTTAATGCGTAGATTAGAAAGTTTAGAATGAAAGAGGGAAACGGGATATAGACACCCTCATTGTGTATTGTAACAGAGGATGATGTCAATTGAAATCATAAGAACATAGAAGAGAAGAAGAAGAGAGCTGTGTAGAATAATTCCATGTACAGAAGTTCTAGATTAATACAAAAAGGGCTTTGATTCAGACTCATGGTGTTTAAATATTCTCTATGTATGTATTATTGAATGTTATGCTTATGAATGTTTTACTCTTTCTATCATGCATTTGTTGTTTATGCTATGTGTGTATGATTTCTTGTTAAATGTTTGAAATATGAGAAAGAGAGAGGTAAGGGAAATGAGTTTCAATTGTTTCTCTATCTGAGCAAGAATTCCTGCAAGGAGTGTAGTTGAATTGTCCGCAAGGAGTGCATTGACAAAGGGTTCAGAGGTTTATCTCTTAAATCTCAGACAAGATAGCTTTTGTTCTGATTCCCTCAGAAGTGCAGCTAGGCACAGGAGCCATGCAAGGTGTGCGCAGGCCGAGTAGAATTTTGGGTTTTGTAACCTGAGTGAAGTATTGAGAGACTGTTGTTGAAGGAAGTGCGCAGAGTCGAAGGAATTCAATTCCTTCGAGTAACTGAGGAATTTTCCACAAGGAGTGCGAGCAGGATTTTTTTGAAAAACTCAGAGTTAGAGAAATCCCAGGAAGGATAAATCCTTCGAAATTGTCAAAGAGAAGCATAGGAAGTTTGTGCATTGGAGCATTAAGAAGGCGTTGCAAGTTTGTGTCGCAGGCGGTTAAGTACCGTTTAAAAAAAAAAAAGCGCTTTGGTAAAAAGTTGCAGAAGTCCTTGAGAAGGAAGAGAACGGATGGTTGGGATTCTTCGTGGAGAATTCGCGAAGTCCCACGAGCCGTTAGATCTCACGGAGTAGCAGGGGAGTTACGGAGAGTGTTTTCAAAGGTTCAAGCTCAAGAGAGGCAAAGACACAGATTCAAGCCATCAAGGTCTGTTGGATTTACCCGAGGATTTCCATTTCGGGGTTTCATGGATTGAAGTCCCGAAATCTTTTCTTTAAGATTCACGAAGTGTGAAGTCCCGAAAAGGCGGAAAGTCTGGTTGTGGGACCAGCGCCGAGAATCGTGTCGAGAGTTGACATTTCAGGATTTCGGGAAATAGAGGATCGATATTTTGGGGTTCGTGGAGCAGAGTTGCATGACATCGCAACTCGTGAACTCGCGATAAGGCGAAATCCGAAATCGGCAAGGGAAAGGTCAAGTGTTGACTATTTTTGGGTTTTGGGGATTTGAGAGATAGGGCGCTTGACTACCGGATTCACGAAATCGTGAAGCCCGATCTCCCAAAGTATAAAGGGGGAAGATTTCTCAAGGTTATTTGTGGGTGCAGATTTCTCGAAAGGGAAATAGAAGAGCCTATTGTTGAGAGCTCTTCGGGCCACTGGAAGAGGAAAGATCCTGTGTGCGTGGACTTCCAACTTGCGGGTTGGGAGGGTTGCGTCATTGGTCCTTGGTTAATGTCTTCCCAAATCGAATGTGGATATCAATATAGTCCAGGGAAGAGATGGAATAGGTAGGGTAGGAAGAAAGTCCAACATCTTGCATTGGTTGAATTGGCCTTCCACTACTAGGGTTAGGTATGGGTTATGCAGGTATTTGTGGTCAAGGAGGGGATGATGTGAATTCCTGCATTTGGGGAGGGAGGAGACATTGCATGGGTGTTTGTGTCATGGGATGTTGAGGGCCTCCCAAAGTGGAATTTATCCACCCTTTTTTCCATAGCTGGTTTGGAGGAGGAGGAGCCACCCATTGTTGTGTTGGCATACCCCATGGTTGAAAATCATATTTTATAGAAGGGTTAGTCCTATATAAATTAAAATTATTGATATTGTTCTTGAATCATACCTTGAGGTTTGGGTTTCCAGGTTCGCTTCTGAGAGACAAAGTATAACTTCCCTGGTTCCTCAACTTTTTGATAGATAACCTTAAGTCCTGGTAAGGATGGACAATTGCAAGTAGCATGGTCCTTGTTGCATATTCCACAAAACTTGATTTGATCCAATGGAAATTCTTTCCATGGGTGATTTGTTCTACACTTTTTGTTCTGCGGTTGGGGGGAAATATGGCCAAATATCATTCTATCTCTTCCTTCTTCTTCTTCATTTGCAGTGTATATAATTGAGAGGCCAGGGACCTAACTATATTAGTCTTGAAGTTCTCTAACATGTTCATGATATCTGCTCTTGTAAATCCACCTCTAGCAGTCTTTCCAGTATATCTCTTGGTCCTTTGTCTATTTTTGAAGTTCCTCTGGAATATTTGTGAAAAATTTCCAAGATAGTGTCATATTCTAACTGAGAGGCATCTCATCCACCCATCAGGTTGAGAATTTCAATGCAATTATTTTAGACTCCTCTTAGAAATAAGACACGTCATGTCTTGGAAGCCAAATCTCCTTTCCTTGCCCTTTGCAAATTATATTTGAACCATTTAACATAATCCTCAGGGCTCTTATCTTCATGTTTCATCATAATGAATACTTCCTCCCTCCTTTCCTTATCTTTACAATAATCTTGATAATTTTCTATAAATTTCTTCTTCATCTGGTCCCATGTGTGGATGATGTCCCTACCAAGGTCCATCAACTAGCGTAGTGGAGCATCCTTGAGTGTGGCAGGGAAAAGATTCAATTTATGGGTATCTGACACATAATCATAGCTCATGCAAAGTACGTCGAACTTAGAAAGGAAGGTGTTAGGATCATATTTAGATCAACCATGGAAATTCAACAAGATTGAGTGAGGGATGTTCTTCATTTTAGTCTCTTCATTTCATCCTCTAATTGGAAATATGAAAGAAGAGGTTTCTTCCTTGACAACTTTGTGTGACATTTCGCTCCATGGGTCATCTTTCATTTCTAAGGGTACTTCAAGAAAGATGAATTCCTCGGAGTGGTATTTTTCACTGATCATCTCTTCTGAAAGTGGAAACTATCTGTGCATAGATCCTTATATGGTCTTAGATTCTTGAATGGAGGTTTTATCACATATATTTGTCAAGGGCAGCATGTTGTCCAAGTTCGTGGCCTGCAAAAGAAATTTCAAAGCGCAGCGTCTAGAGAAAAGGCCCAAACTCAAGAAACCCAAAATCAACAGGAGTCGTCTGATCCAGCAAGACACGTGGAGACAGATCAACAGACTCGCAAGTTTGTAGTTTAGGGAATTGGCAAGGGGCAGGGCGCAGATAAATAAAAGCACAAAATGTGAAGTATATATGGGTCATCCAATCTAGAGGGACACATGGCATTAGATCTGAGAAATTCATGATTTTGTGAATCAGAGGTTTGGCTAGGAGTAATACGCAAGTTTCACGCCGCGTGAACTCATGAAACGCCCAGGAATTGGGCCCATTGTTACAATCCATGGTCATGTGAAAAGAGGGTCTAGGAGGAAGGGTTAGTGCCCATCACATAGTTGGCGAGAAAAGATGACCCCGAGTCCTGAAGACCCGAAGCAATGAAGTCTGGAGACCCAAAATCTTCTCATCCGTCGATCTCAGGAAAGCCACGCGTCATCAGATCCAGGGCTCCAGGTAAAAGCAGCTGAAGGCAAAGGATGTTTGAGATTCTATTTTCCCGGAGTCTAGAGACCCAAAGAAAATCTCGACCATTGATTTGAAGGAGGTATATCTGATATGTTGAAGTGTTATTGTTCAATGTCAAAACTAGCATTCCCCTCCCCCAGGGCACAGTTTGGCGGCTTCCAAAGTTGGCAGGTGGAGAAACTTGGTGGTAGCGCTGAATCTAGCAGGTGCATCTAGATCTTAGATCGGGACCAGATCTACGGCCACAGTTCATTGCTGGGATGCAACATGCTCGAGTGATAATTTTCTTGAGCGGTCTCGCAATGGAAACCATGGTATAGGGAATGCGCTATGTGGAGAAGCATAGTGGATTGCGGGCCCAAAAGTAGTCTGAACCTAAACCACTTCTGAGCGGCCCTACAATCGCATGTTTATATGGAATCTTATCCGAGAGCAGTACGTGACCGCTCCCTGAGCATTAGCTCTCGATTTAATCTCTGAGGAAAGGCAGTTAATGAAAATTGAGCTGGTGGTTGAAACCTCAGCTCACTCCATAAATGGAAGGCATGGAAGGCCCGACCATGGGGACTAAAATGCCAGCCCATGGTACCCCTGTGGGCATATTTTCCTACAAAACCCATGTCGATCTGAGCTCGCGCCTGACATAGGGGTGCACGTTAAGTCTAACAGAAGAACTCACTGACGCAAAGCTTTGAATGTAGTGATCAGATCACACTCCTGGTAGTGGCAAATTGTTCTGAGTATAAATAGATAATTTTAATATTTTGTTAAGGTTGTCAACTGGTTGAGAAGAGCTCCCTATTTTGTAATGTTTTGATGCCAGAATTGTTCTCTGGTTATGTATAAGATTTGAGACTTTCGTATTAATAGAAGTCGGCCTCTTTTCATCTCTTTGTAAAAACTGTGCTAAAACACTCGTGCATGGAGGATCCAGTCGAGGGTTTTTATGTTGTTGTAATGTAGGTTTGATTGTAGCGGTATCATGACCAGTTTTAGTCAGCTTCCTTGTGATCTTCTCCCCTCTGACACTGAATGGCTCAAGCATGGAGGATCTAGTGGAGTTGTTGTAGATGCATGGTGATGTAGGTTTGATCATTGTGTTGTTGTGACTATGTTGTTTGGACATATTTCAGTTTCTGAAATTTGAGCTTAATAGTGATCTTGAGTCTAAGTTTTTCCTCTCTAAGATGCTTGAAGGTCTAATGCCCATAGCAATATTTTCCACCTTTCTCACTAAGCCTTCCCTCTGCTCACACTTAAACTCAATTCACTGACTGAAGTTAGTTGTGGCCCTAACTTCCCTATACATTTCTTGTCCAGTTCTGTGTTGAACAACATTCATATATTGAGCTTTTTCCATTGACCTCCACTCATATAAACCAAAGATCCACCAAAAAATATGATGGGTATTGGGCTTATCCTCCCACAATCTGAGGATGACTCTCAGTGATAACATTCATGGCGTCATTACTGAGGACAAATTGAATATTTTCCCTAGTTAGAATGAAAACAAACTTCTGATTCTGAAGGTGCATCAGACATCAGAACCTTTGAAGATTTAATTTGCACCTAGATACTCCATTGTCCCGACTCCACTGTTGTAGTGCGGCTGCCTGCAGCTACAGCCCCTCGAGAGAACACAACGATCATATCTGGTCTTTGATAGTGAACAAAGACTAGACACACTAATTCTTCATATCATTCACCTGGCGACTCCATGGTTAAAGGATCGATTGATGACTCCATTGGTTTGAAATGGAAAAAATCATGGCTCGAAGGTTTTCTCCCTTTAATTTCTCTATTGTTCCTGGTTTTCCCAATGTTGAACCTACTCCAAATGAATGGAGTGATTATTTGCCCATATTGAGAGAGCGTAAAGAGGACAACCCTGCTCAGCACCTCCATGAGTTTCATGAACTCATGCATCAGTGGGAGATGCATCATGAAGATGTATTAATGAAGATGTTCATGTTCTCAATAGCAAGAGATGCTCATTAGTGGTATAACTCCTTACCTCCTGCTAGTACTTCCTCCCTGAGAGAATTTCATGCAGCTTTCAATATACATTGTCGAAATTTTTATTCCTCTGAGTTTATTTGTCATAATTGTTGTGAGGAATACGAGGACAGTGATCAAGATATGACTATTTCGAATGAAAGCTGTGAGGATGAGGGACATCCCCCAGAGGAGATGATGGAGCTGATATGATCACTTTCTACAAGAATAGAGGAATTGAAGGCAGATCGTGCTTGCTTCTCTTATGGAGATGCAGAGGATATTCTATTCCTCGAAACAGAGGTTCTTGGCAGCCCTGCTTATTACGAAGAAGTGATTTCAGATACTGGCCAAGAACAAACAACTTGTGATCAATATCTCGGCAAAGATGATGAAGATAAGTTCTCTCCCATGGTTCCTGTTTATTATGATTGTGAATCTGATCCTTAGGAGAGTCATGAAGGACAAAGGGAGAAGCTAAATGCACATTTTATCTCTTGTTTAGATCCTGTAAATGAGCAGATCTCACCTAGCACCAGCTAGCCTATGTATGACAGCTATGAATCAGATTCTGAGCTAGATATGAAGGATTTCCAAGAACATACAGCAGAGTCTTATCCTGTGTTCAATAAAGAGAAATATTGTGAGGAAATCAACCATCCTTGGCTTGCAGAAGTCACTGGGAATCATATTGAAGAAAAGAGTTTTCCCACGGTCCTTGTTTATGATGATTATGAATCTGATCCTTGGGAAATCCATGAAGAAGAGGAAGATCCAGAGGGGCATTTTATCTCCTGTCCAGAGCCTGTCAGTGAGAAACCATTACCCGGGGCCAGTCATCCTGCATCGACTGTTCACCCACCTGCACTTACCAGAGATATTCATCCCTGTGTGAGTAGCTGTGGAGCAGAATAGGCTGTCTGTTACAAACTTTTTGGATTTTTTCACTCATTCTATGAGCTTGTCAGCGAGTACTTGGAGTGGCATTTCCTTCATATCTTGGAGCCACCCAACTTTATCTCAACTTTAGCCTTTGGAGAGAAGATGAAGGATGTAGTCGTTCTGCTGTCATGGTTGCATTATCTGTTATTGATCACTAACAGAGTAAAAGATCTTCCAGTCAGGAAGTTACTTGAATGGCTATGGTGGAAGTTTTCTTTCAGCTAGAGTTTAGTAAAAATTAGTTAGTATATGATTGTACATAAATAAGCTCCTTCTAGAGCCCATGTGTTTGTTTTCATTTTTTAGTAGATTAGTGTGTACACATTTCCCTGTTTTCCTCAACCGGATGTTTTTTTAGCATGACTCCATAGCCCAATGCAGAAGGCGATTGGAACTACATGTTCTTGGCAACTCGCAGGGAGCATGCCATCCCCTGTGGATCTAAATGTTATCACATATAGTTGTCAAGGGCAGCAGGTTGTCCAAGTTTGTGGCCTGCATAAGAAACTTCAAAGAGCGATGTTTAGAGAAAAGGCCCGAACTCCCGAAACACAAAATCAACAGGAGTCGTCCGATCTAGCAGGACATGTGGCCGCAGATCAATGAACATGCGAGTTCGTATTTCGGGGAATTGGCAAGGTGCAGGGCGCAGATACAAAAAAGCACGAAATGCGAAGTAGATCTGGGCCATCCAATCCAGAGGGACGCGTGGCATCAAATCTGAGAAATTTGTGATTTTGTGAATCCAAGGTTTGGCTGGGAGTAATGCGCAAGTTTCACGCAGCGTGAAATTGCGAAGTGCCCAAGAATTGGGCTCATGGTCACAACCCATGGTCATGTGAAAAGCAGGTCCAAGAGGAAGGGTTAGCGCCCATCACATAGCTAGCGAGAAAAGATGACCTTGAGTCCCGAATACCTAAAGTGTCGAAGTCCGGAGACCCAAAAGCATCTCAGTCGTCGATCTCAGGAGATCCATGTGTCATCATATCCAGGGCTCTGGGTAAAAGTAGTTGAAGGTAGAGGAGGTTTGAGATTCGATTTTCCCGGAGTCCTGAGACCCAAAGAAAATATAAATCATTGATTTGAAGGAGGTAGATCTGATCCATTGAAGTGTTATTCTTCAGTGTCAAAACTAACGTTCCTCTCCCCCAGGGAATAGTTTGGAAGCTTCCAAAGTTGGTAGGTGGAGAAACTTGGCGGTGGCACTAAATCTAGCAAGTGCATCCAGATCTCATATCGAGACTAGATCTACGACCACAGTTCATTGCGGGTATGCAACATGCTCGGGCGATAATTTTCTTGAGTAGTCCCGCAATGGAAACCATGGTATAGGGAATGCACTACGTGGTGAAGCATAGTGGATTGCGGGCCCAAAAGTAGTCTAAACCTAAACCACCTCCGAGAAGCCCCGTAATCACATGTTTATATGGCATCTTATCCGAGAGAAGTATGTGGCCACTCCCTGAGCATTAACTCTTGATTTAATCTCTGAGGAAAGGTAGTTAATGAAAAATGAGCTGGTGGTTGAAACCTTGGCTCACTCCATAAATGGAAGGCATGGAAGGCCCAGTCATGGGGACTGAACGGTCAGCCTGTGGTACCCCTGTGGGCAGATTTTCCTGTAAAATCCATGCTGATCTGAGCTCGCGCCTGACAGAGGGGTGCACGTTCAGTCTAATGGAAGAACTCGTTAACCCAAAGCTTCGAATGTATTGATCATATCACACTCCTGGTAGTGGAAAATTGTTCTGAGTATAGATAGGTAGTTTTAATATTTTGTTAAGGTTGTCAACTGGTTGAGTAGATCTCCCTACTTTGTAATGTTTTGATTCCAAAAATATTCTCTGGTTATGTATAATATTTGATACTTTTAGATTAATAGAAGTCAGCCTTTTTTCATCTCTTTGTCAAAATTGTTCTAAAACACTCGGGCATGGAGGATCCAGTTGAGGGTTGTTATGCTGTTGTAATGTAGGTTTGATTGCAGCGGTATCGTGACCAGTTTTAGTCAGCTTCCTTGTGATCTTTTTCCCTCTTAAACTGAATGGCTCGGGCATGGAGGATCTAGTTGAGTTGTTGTAGTTGTCTGGTGATGTAGGTTTGATCATTGTGTTGTTGTGGCTATGTTGTTTGGACATATTTCAGTGTCTGAAACTTGATCTTAAGAGTGATCTTGAGTCTAATTTTTTCTTCTACAAGATGCTTGAAGGCCTGATTCCCATAGCAGTCTTGTCCACCTTTCTCACTAAGTCCTCCCTCTACTCACACTTAAAATCAATTCACTAACTGAAGTTAGTTGTGGCCCTCAATTCCCTGTACATTTCTTTTCCAGTTCTGTGTCGAACATCATTCATATATTGAGTTTTTTCCATTCACCTCCACTCATATAAACCAAACATCCACCGAAAACTCTGATGGGTATTGGGCTTATCCTCCCGCAATCTGAGGGTGACTCTCAGTGATAACAAGAGGTTTCAAGTCTCCTTTTGGAAATGGAACTTTTTGTAGGTGATAGATAATTTGGTTGATCGTGCTCCTTTCTCTCTTGAGATTGACCTGCATTGTTAGTTTTTTGGGATTTCTTGGATGAACTAATAAATTTACCTTGTCGATCTCTAACTTAGTGCATAGAAAATATTAGAAAAACATTCTATGAATTGTTGAAAAGAAATCACATCACTCAATCTACTAAAATGAAAATCCACACAATAGCAAAACAACAACTACACTTTTGATAGATCCCTGAAAATGATACCAAAAATGGCCTACTTTTCAATTACTTCCTAATTAATTTAGTAAGCAATTGAAGAGTTGTGCATTTAATTATCAATCTGAGTTCATATATTACTTACGAACTAGCATGCACCGTATATGCAAGTATAGTGTTGTAATTTGTCGAGGAGTTGTAGTTCTTTTAACATCACAAATCATGGTTTCACAATACTTAATTAAGTCACCATTTTACGCTACTTTTAGAAAATAAATGTCACACTTGCAAGGAAAGTAAATCACACTGTGTAGAAGTAAATCACGTTTGTAGAAAGTAAATCACTATTTCACAAAGTAAATCACACTATTGTGGAAAGTTAATCACACTTAAGTAAATCACACTTGCGGAAAGTAAATCACTCTTGCAGAAAGTAAATCACACTTGTGGAAAGTAGATCACACTTGTAGAAATTAAATCACACTAGTACCTAATGGTGACTTTCACAATTATGATGATAACCTTGACTTGTTGTATCGATTATGTGATTGTACATACAACAAGATGTTTTAAAAGAACATTATCATATGATGCATAGGAGAGTGACAACTCATAAAATAGACATAATACCAATCCCAAACTGTTAGAGAATACAATTGTCACAAATATGAAATAAGGTACAGTAAAGTAAAAGATGCAAGCGGAGTTGTAACTACAGAGCTGAAACAACGCGAGTTGTAACAATGGGATTTGAAACAATGTCTGCGATCTACAACCTGTTATAAATATGAAAAAATATGATCAACACCCTTGTCGTAGCATAATTCAAAACATATAGAATCTAAATAATAATTGTGCCTGAATCTCAATTAAATGTTTTTGAAACATGGAATTGTAGTGAAATGAAGTAACTACGGAAGTAAATAAACAACAATGAAACACTAATCCTATAATAATTTATAGGAAATACCTGACTAAGGAGGGGGCCCTTCCCCCTTATACAATGGACTGGGTTAAGAAATCAAAATAACACGAACACTCAGAACACCAATATGTGAATAAGAGGAGAAAGGAAATTATATTGTAGAAGTGTTGAGTTTTACAATACAACCGCATATTATCGCTAGAATCATTCCCTGAGCATAAGGAAAGTTAGGTTTTTATAAAATACATTTGATGCTTAAATAAAACAAGGAGATGGATGGAAAACCCTGAGAATAAGGCTATTCATTTGTTTACATCGATATCGTTATTTTTTAGAAAAGAGCGGGTATGAGATGACTCAGATCAATCAGATGATGGTTAGTAAGAGACATGTTTCTTCTTTTGGTTGTCCACTTTCCTTTCATCACCTTTCTATGTGAGGAGCAATCTCTGACTGATGGTTGTAACGTTGACTGTTGTGTTGGAAAAATCATTCTTGGAGTTGTAGCAATAGGGGTTGCATTTGGAATTGCAATAGTTGTATCATACTCAGAGTTGTAGCACTTGTAGAGGAGTTACATCTCATACAAAGAGTTTCATCCACTGTAATTGCTCTTGTATAGCAATGTTAGTGAAAGAAGGTAACATTTATCTTAAGAAATATGTAAGAATGGCATAAAAGTATCATATGGTAAAAGATACATACCTTGGTGAAAATTGATACAAACTGGATGAGGAAGAATAGTAGAAAAATGGTAAGGAAAAAGGTACTGAGCGGGTGTTGAAATCATGCCAATTTAGGCACCAATCACAATGGTTACACCATCTCTCAAATTAACAAAGCTTTCCACTCATTCCACAAGCCAGAATCGAACAACTCTCTCTTCCCCCACAACTCTCATTTCTCTACCCTACATCCAAGGCACTACTGATCTCATATCCAAAATTTTGATTAAAAAGAATATCAAAATCATCTTCAAGCCCTTCAAAACGTTGAAATAGTCTTTCAGATCTGTTAAAGATAAATTTTACCTAATGCTTGTCCCATGAGTTTACCAAATTATTTGCTCCTATGGAAAATCATACATTGGCCAAACTAGAAAATCCTTCAAAGATTGTCTCAAAGAGCACATAGCTGACACAACCCACGATCACATCTCTAAATCAATTATCGTTGAACATTCTTCTAAATCTAAACACTTCATATGTTTTGATCGAACCAAAATCCTAGCCTAAAAACCCTATTATCCATATCGTGTCATCCATGATGCTTTGGAAATTGAAAAACATCCAAACAATTTTAACTGTGATGATGGATACAAACTTAGTCAATCATGGAAACCCATCATTCATCACCTTAGGCATCAAACCTAAATTGTTTCTCCTTTGTTTGACTTTCCCTCTCCCTTGATCCTTTTATTTTAAATCTCTCTTTTCTTCAATTCTCTACTCTTAAATTTCTGTGTTTTTCTCTTTTTTTCAAATCTAAAGGGGCCCTGCTCCCCCCCCCCCCTCTCTTATTCTCTAATTTATACCCTAGATAATTAATACTATAATTATCCTTGAACCTTTGTTTATATTTTAATTAATTCTAATTGCTATCGATCCTTTTTTAAATTGTGGTATAAGTATCTTAACCTTTAAGTACTCAATTATTTGACCTTGAACCTTTGATTATATTTTTAATTAATTCTAATTATTATCGATCCTTATCTTAATCCTGCCATAAATATCTTAACCTTTAATTGTTTGATTATTTGATTAGTATGTTCATTTCCCCCAAAAGTTCACATTAATTTGAGCTTTTATAAGACTCTCCTCAACAATTTTTTCAATTCTCATTGTTTCAACATTCCTCGATGATGAGTGAAGTGTCCACTCAAAACGTTGCATGTTTCAAAAACTCCATACACAGTTTATATTTAGAAATTTAATACAACATTATGAGAAACTGTAAAAACCTACCTACTCTGTTATTTTTATTTGTTAAATTATTTTAATCGTTTTCAATTAATTCTATTGAAAATATTGAATGTCAATAAAAAAATACAGTGTGATAGAACTACAAGATTATTGTTTTCATATTATTGATGCGGAAGTTGGCCCTATAAGCCTTTTTGGGTATTATCAAGCTCACACATTATACCCTCTGGACCAAAGACACATTATATATTAGGATGAATAAATAAAAGAGAAATGAAGTAGGTTAAGCCAATGAATTAAAAAAAAAAAAAAAAACAATGTAAGAAATATTTATCAAGTAATGAACAAAAATGAAAATGCTTTGATATTGCACATGTATCACAAGAATACACCGTTTGTTAAGAGCATGTTGATTTCCGTGCCACTACAAAAAGAGCATGCAACATGTTGATCATCGTTGTCGAGGAAGCCACAACCTATTGGTGCTACTTCCATTTCTAGGTTAATTTCTTTTTTTATAAAAGTAAGTTTGAATTCTTCTTTCATGCCATGTTTGTAATAGTGTGTAAGATTATATTTTATTTTTCATACTTTTTCTTTTGGCGTTGATTTTCTCAACCGATCTTAGTTATTGCACCCAATGATTTTGGCTTAGATGCTTCCATGACAATGGTATTGCACCCAATGATTTTGGCTTAGATGCTTCCATGACAATGGTTTCCTTTGATTCCATGACAATGGTTTCCTTTTCTTATGTGTTTTCTCTTTTCTTTTGTGTTACTGGTGCCTCTAGTCGTCTTGATGAGAGGATTCTTGCAAGAGAGCAACTAGGCTTTCATTGGGCATGTAATTGGTGTAGTTGGAGTCCTTGACTATGGTTGAATGCTTGAGGAGGAGCGACAACTATGGTATGAGAAATGAGGAACCACTACCATCGTCATAGAAAGCTAATGCCACAATTTCATAGGTTATGATAGTGCTACCTAAAATGGTGTAGGAAAGATGTTAATATAAATGCCCAAAGTATACATGTTCAAAGTATACATGTTCAATAATGTTATTTTTAAATTTTGCATTATTTAAATTATTATTTTTTTTAACAAATACATTAAAAAAAAATTGAACACACTAGGGCTATTAAATTCCATCACATTTTGGATCCAATAAAAAAATCATTAAATTTAAAAATTCAAAAAAACTTTTTATCTTTTAGAAAATAAGGTTTAATAAATAGTTTTCTAAAACATTTGAAAAAAGATATTAATTGAACAAAATTAATATAAAGTTAAACCTAATTGATTACTATAATCCCTACTTTGGTGGGGACTAATAACTTGGACAATACATAATCTCTCATTACATAAGTGGATAAAGCATTTCTAGATATAATAAAAGTGAGATATTAAATATTACTTTGGTGGGGACTAATAACTTGGACAATACATGATCTTTCATTACATAAGTGGATAAAGCATTTCTAGATATAATAAAAGTGAGATATTAAATATTACTAGGGACTTTACATGTGGATATTTAAATTTTAAATATATATTGGTATATAGTTTTCAATACATATGAAAAACTCATATGCTTTTTTGAGGTTATTAGGGAGGTAGTGGTCAAATGTGTGATGCTTCACACTCTTTGCATATACATAAGTGAATCAAATCTCTCTTTCTTGTCATTTGTAAGATTGGGCACTAACCATTATGGTAGCATGATAGTTTTCAAAAATGATGAAGAAGATATGAAGCAAGTTACAGTGCCCATTTGCAATTATGGTATCAATCCTTGTCACCATGAATTTCCTCGGCGCAAGCAATAGGAGTAGGAATAGAATCATGAGCTCAAGGCTACGATATTTCCATAGTAACAACAACTAGGGGCTCAATCTCAGAAGTGTTTAAAAATGAAGTTATGAACTTCAAAGCCATATTTACCTCTGTTTTAATGTAGGAAAATATTCTTAAATGAAAAGAAATGATTTGTAAGGAAACTTGCTAGAAATAAAATTCACAATCCCATCTCCTAACAGAAAAACTCTCCTATATAGTAAAGTATTTGATTAAGAAGTTCACAAGATAATGACTAAACATATCAACTCGCTTGGGTATTTAATATTTTTCCAACTAAAACTTGACAAGATAGGGTAATCAACCTTTGATTGGAACTTTGATTGGAAGAGTATCAACTCCCTCAAATGCATGAGTGAATAAATATTTTCCTATACAATTGAGGCTTTACATCCTTCTTGTTTATATTTAATAAAGACCATGATATAATCTTTAAAAGCACCCTTTACTTAAGACCATGATATAATCTTTAAAAGCACCCTTTACTTGGAACTTTGATTGGAAGAGTATCAACTCCCTCAAATGCATGAGTGAATAAATATTTTCCTATACAATTGAGGCTTTACATCCTTCTTGTTTATATTTAATAAAGACCATGATATAATCTTTAAAAGCACCCTTTACTTCATATGCCCTTAATCTTTAAAAACACCCTGGCCCTTGAGGGTTGTATATTAAATTATGGGTTGTTTGATTTTAATTCTAAAAGGAACATCCTAAAATGTTAGGAGTATTGATTTGCTTCTCACACTTGTCGTTAATATTTTGGGACGAGTCAAGCTTTATAGATATTGAAAACAATATTAAAAATTCATTTAACAAAGTGGCCCCAAAGGCAATCCAATATATATCATGTTGTGGGGATGACCACAACCCCACTCATTTTCGATTCAATATCTCTCATCATTCTACACATATTGTTAAGAAAACTTCAAACACATGAAAATACATGTGGTGCTTGAACTTGGGCGCATTTTTACTTTTTATCTCTCGGATTCGATTGTTACCATGCATCAAGTTAAAATTGTCAAGTCAATGATATTGAAATGTATGTGCTAATATACAAAAGATAGATACGCATATAATTGCAAAAGGATCATGTTTGCTTTAAAAATAAAAGTGACCAATAATTGGTTCAATGGTGTCACATTTAATATCTACACTGGCTCAATGGTGTCACATTTAATATCTACACATGAATTTCTGCACATTATAACTGAGCATGGAATAAATGTCCTGCATTTCTCGTTTGGCTCTCCAACTTCCATCCATATCATTTTGTGTGCTCATAAACATGAGAATGATCAAGTACTTGGTCATAATTGGGCCTCCCACTTCCAAGATACAAGTGGCCCACCTTCTCAAGTTTTCCTTTTACAAGTAGAATAGAATAAAGGAAAAAGGACTTTACCATGTTGTGGAGAGTAGCCCACTAACTTTACCAAAGGATGTTGTGGAGAGTAGCCCACTAACTTTACCAAAGGATGGCTTTACATTGATGGCTCTCCACTAACTTTACCAAAGGATGGCTTTACATTGATGAGCTTGGAGTTGTTTCCACTTGTTAAAGGTAGGATATATTGATGTTGGATCTGTAGGGATAATGATTCATTAAACTATGAAAATTTGATGCATTAAATTATGAAGATTTTCTAGAAAATGTAATAGATGATATTTAATTTTGATTATTTTGATGAGTAATAAGTAATGATTGTTTATCTAACATGTTTCATGATGATATTTAATTTTGATTATTTTGATGAGTAATAAGTAATGATTGTTTATCTAACATGTTTCATATTTTAGATGTTATTTTTTTTTTCCACGGTGGAAGATTCCGTGCTGGAAACCCACTCCAGATACTTCCCCACATAGTGGCTGGTATGGGAGTGATAAAGCTTTGCAGCCCCAAGGGACACAGGTTTCGAATTCGTGACCTCTCCCCAAACTGGAAGAGTGTGTGCACGTCTTAACCAATTGTGCTATCCCATGGGACTCGATGTTACTTAAACTTTATAAGGTAGGATACATTGATATTGGATCTTTAGGGATAATGATTCATTAAAATATGAAAATTTTCTAGAAATATGAAGATTTTCTAGAAAATTGAATAGATGATATTCAATTTTGATTATTTTGATGAGTAATAAGTAATAATTGTTTACCTAACATGTTTCATATTTTACATAATGATGTTACTTGAACTTTATATTATTTATAAGGAATTTTAATTAAAAATTATTTATAAGAATTTTTAATTAAAAAATGTTAATGTTTTATTAAATTATATATTTTGAATTTTAATGATGTTTTTTTTAAATATATAAGAAAATTCATAAATATGATTAGAAGTGGATAGAAAATTCATAAATATGATTAGAAGTGGATTGAATAGACCCATGTAAATGATATGATTTTATTACAATAAAGTCATTTGATATAATGGGTTGGATCACTTTTTATGTCAATGGGTAAGTAGTTGTGTTATATATGCAATTTAATTATCTTATTTTATAATATCTAATTTATGTTAATGGCTAAATAGTTATGTTATATATGCAATCTAATTATTTTATTTTATAATATCTAATTACTTGGAGGAGAGTAGTATCTCCCCAAATTAGGTTGTGGAGAGTTAGGCATTAAATTTTCCAAAAGATGATTCCAAGTTAAACATTAACTTTTCGAAAAAATGATTTCAAATTGATAAAATTGGAGCTACTTCATTGTTAGAGGGAGGATGCTTCCATTGTTAGAGGAATGATACTATATTGGTGTTGGACCTTTAAGGGTAATGATTCGAGAGAATGATATCCATACATTACACCACAAGGATGATCTAGATGATTCAATAGATGTTATTGCCAATGATTTTGATTATTGATTATTTTGATAAGTCATAAGTAATGATTGTTGACATAATGATATGTAATTCTTCGACTATAGTGTAATGATACTTGAACTTTAAATCCCATTTAAAGTCTCAATGTTTATATATTTTTTTTGTTAGAGCTTTAATTTTATGTATACAAATTTATAGTATGTCATATCTCATTGAAGTTTTGTATATTTCCACTTTTACATGAGATAAATAATTTTTGCATATTTTTTGTTTAATGGTTTGGATATATATATATATATATATATATATATATATATATATATATTAGTGGAATCCTTGGTAATTGGGCTGATATCGTACTCGTGTGACACGTGGTCAATTCTGATCGTTACCATTATAATATCCAAGTGTCATACGTATGTCGCTTTTGTAGGCATGGGTAAATCAAGGAGATTTCAACTTAGAATCTCATCGAACATAACACTTCATATCACAACACTTGTCAATTAGGCTTCCCCCAAAAAATTATATATTACTTTAATATTAAAAATTCGAATGGTTTATATTATTTTATTCAAATAAATCATTTATTTAATAAATAACTAAATCTCATCTAAATTTGAATTGAGTTGCATTTGTAAGACCAATTTAATTTAATTTGAACTTGAGTATAATAAATTTGTTGAAAATGATGGGAAGATTTTACATTTCTTTATGGACGAGGAAACATTTGTAAGACATGACTCAATATAATTTAGCTAAAAATTAATAAAATTAATTTAGCTAAAGACTAATAAAATGCCAAACTAGATGGTTTAATTAGAATGTTTATTCGAAAGAGATGAAGTTTCAAGATTTAAATCAAAATATAAATAAGCCTTATTTAAGAAAACACAAGAAATAGTGTAAGTTAACATAAGTGAAGAAGAAAAGACTATTCAAATCCATTTTAGTGTAAGTTAACATAGGTGAAGAAGAAAAGACTATTCAAATCCATTTTTGAGTGATGCTTGTGTTTAAGTTATGCGCATAGAGAAAGATTGTTTAGGGCTTTTGCTTCTTTATATATAGCATCCTTGACAGGGAATTCAAGCTTTCTCTCTAATTTATTTTGGTTAAGATTGCATTTTTTTTTTAATTATAATAGTAACTTAAGGTAAAATATCCAAAGTGGGAAAGTGCTCATTAAACGTTTGTGAAGAAGGTGGTCATCCACATGATTAACATCGCTCCAAACAATTTATTGAGAAAGTTGTATTATTTCAAACAATATTTTTATGGGATAATTCATAGGGTTATGGTTTCCCCCTACTTTATGTTCACTTGGATGCAAACCAATTAGATACCATTGAACAAAGGTTAAATGAAAACACATTTATGTGGTAAAGGGTTTTATGTTTTTCTCTTTGAACTGTATGAAAATAGCAATTTGATATTTCAAACTGTCTCACATTTCATGAACCTAAGAGGGATGTACCTCAATCATTGGATCCTTGATTTTAATATGGAGAAAGATATACTTAGAGTTGTTAAGGTATGGGTAAACCTGCATCACTTACTATTGGTTTTCTAGTATGACCATTCCTTCATGTTGATTGGAAATGATCTAGGGAAATACATTGATCGGGTGCTACATAAGGAAGGGAAATGCTCATGTGGATGATTTTGTGTGGAAATTTATATGGAGCATTGACACCTTGAAACGATAAATATAAATATAAGCATGGGTGCATAAATACGCATTGGACTATCATGTGTTACCATTTGCTTGAAATAATTTCTAGGAATTGTGACATCCCGAGCCACCAAGGATGGGCCACGCTACTTCCATAATTCCCTTCAAGATGTTCTGATACCACTCTATAACATCCTCAACATCCAAGGTTGAGCCACTCTACTTCTAGAATTCCCTTAAAGATGCGTTGGTACCAATTTGTAATGTACCCAACCACTAAGGCTAGCCACACTAATTCAAGAATGCACTTCTTGAAATGTTTTCAAAATTTTGTTCAAATAATTGACAAGGAAGCATGAAAGTAACACTTGCAATAAACAAGATTCATTCTAAACCATGCAAGAAATTAATAGCATGCCATGCACAACAAAAACCATCTAACATGTACATAGAATTACATCTTAGAGATAAATAAATACACAATGGAATATAAATATATAAGAAAACAAAGAGAGCACTTATCATTAATTGAACCATTCACCAACTGGCTACAAACCAAGGATGTTCCTCCCAACTATAGACATTGTTGTTCATTCACTCTCAACAACAGTGTCACCCCCAAGCCAAGGCTATGAATCCACAAAGACAAATCGTAGGCCCAATCGAAACACACAACAGTTAGCTACCAAGCTCTCAAGTTTTCCCAACCACACAAAAATCCTAGTTTTCTATATATCTTCCCCTTTAGCTTGCACAACCCAGAGAAATGAACCCCTTTCTCTTCCATGCAATCCCTTGGGTTGTTCCATTTCTCACTAGGGCTCCAATGTTACTGGTCAAGAATCTCAATGCTAGAAAAATCCAAGGATTATTAGCTATGGATAGTTATTTCTACATCCAAAGCATCCAAGAACTCAATGTTGATGTTTTGTAGCAGTGAGAGGTATTCCCTCCTGGAAACATTTTATTATAGAGGAATATTCCAAGAAGTCAAAGGAAGTCCATTTAACAATTGAAGAATACCCCAGGAGAGAAGTCGTCTCCACAAGAAAATAATAAAGTGAAAATGGAATTTCCAGGAAGAGAAGTTGGCCCCGGTAAAGTGACTTGAAGACTATAAATAAAGGGATACACCTTTCCATTTGATACACACTAAGACAACTTTGTCACTCAAGAAAAGAAAGCACAAGTTTGAGGTAAGGAATATTACGTAGCTACTGCAATTTCTAGGGTTTCTATATTGGGAAGTTCGTTGGAAGAGGTCTAGTACTCCAACACTCTCGCTAGGGTTGCTACACATCATATTTCAGGGTTTTTCTCAATTGACTACCATCGCTAGGTTTTCAAAAGAAGAAGAGATAAGTACTTGTTATAAGGGTTTCGTCATTGCTAATTTTTCTCTTGTGAATAGAGCTTGTTCATGGTTGTAATGTGTTATTATAAATATTATCTTTGAGGAAAGTTGGCTAGGTTTTTCCCCGAGTTTAGGGTTTTCCCAATATAAATATTTGTCTCTTCTTGTGCTTGTATATATGCTTCTAGCTCATGCTTATATTTTTAGTATATGGTTGTTGAATGTTAAAAGAAGATCAAAGTACTCTAGTAAATCTATTGCTACTGAAAATTTAAGAAAATCTAACATGGTATCATAGCATGAGGGTTGAATCAAGATTTGACATAGTGCAAGACACCAACAAGAAAAAACATTGTCAGTCATTGGGGTTTTCTAGTGCCAGGGTTGAGGAGAAAATTATACTACGCAACTTTCCTAACCCTAGAACATGTCCTAAAACCCTAGCGTTGACTTTTTAAGAAGGTTGAAATTTTGGGATTTTTCAGGCCTAGGGTTTCTACAAGAAAAAATGATTACCAATCTGAGAGTTGAAGATAGGTTGGATCGAGCAGATCATTTTAGATCATGGAAGAATATAATACTTCTCATTCTAGAAGAGAATGATTTATTGGATCATGTCAAGCAAGTTCTCCCAGAACCAAAAGAGGAAGAGGCCAAGGAAAGACATAAGAAAACTGAGATCAAGGCCAAGAGGATCTTGATAGATTCAATCAAGGACCACTTGATTCCAAATGTATGAGAATTGAAGACACCAAAGGATATGGTTGATGCCTTAACCATACTATATGAAAGAAAGAATACAAGCAGGAATATAACCCTAAGGAATCAAATCAGAAATGTGATGATGAACAAGTTAGATTCATTTTCTACCTAATTCATGAGGATTTCTCAAATCAAGGATCAGCTAGCAGCTATTGGAGATTCAATTGATGATTCAAAGCTTGTGACTACAAATATAAATGTCTTTCCTTCTCCTTGGGATGCATTTTTACAAGGAATTTTTTCAAGAAGTAAATTTCCTAAATTTGACAAGCTATGGACAGACTTTGTGCAATAAGAATCAATATTGAAATCCAAGATGTAGAAGACCAATGATGAAGAAAATCAAGTTGGTGTTGCTCATGTAAATAAAAGGAAAGAAAGAAGAAACAACAGTCCGAAGAAAAATAGAAGTTCAATTCCAGATCAAAATAAGGATGTATCTAAGATTAGATGTTTCAAGTTTCAGAAGTTGGGACACTTTGCTTACCAGTGTTTTCAAGGGAAAGGAAAGAGAAAACATTATGCACATGAAACAAATATGGAGGAGTCTACATCTTAGAATAATACAAGGGAAACAAAATATGAAGAGTATGTCTCTATCTCAGCTCTCATAGGTATCATCACTCAAGGAAGTGATATTTCGCTAGTGTATAGTGGTGCTTCCAAGCACATGACTATGTTATGAAATTCTCTTACAAATTTGAAAAACAATAGTTCATCCCTTCATGTGGAACTTGGAGATGATTCCAAGCATGCAGTAAAAGGAGTGGGAGAAGCCTCCTACCAACTTGATTACGTTAACAATATTTCAATAAAGGATGTATTTTGTGTACAAGGTTTAAAGAAGAATCTTCTCTCTATCGCTGCTTTGGAAGATCGAGGATTTAGAGTAGCTTGTGTTGATGGACAAGTCCTTCTATGGACTAAGGGTTCAAGTATAGATTCAACTACTATGATTGGTGTCCTAGAGGGAGGATTTTATAAACTAAAGGGACAACGAGCACACGCCCTTGTACATAATAGTATTATATCTAGTGAGATATGGCACCAAATACTTTTTCCCGTTTTGAGCAAGATGGTTATAGGTCTACCAAATATGTAGGTGGAGCATGATGAAGTATGAAAAGGATGTGTACTTGACAAGAATGCCAAGGGAAGTTTTCCAAGCAGTGACAATAGATCCAAGGGGATTTTGGACATTATACATTCATATGTATGTGGATCTATCCATATCTAGGTAAATTTTTATATTATGTCACTTTTATTGATGATTTATCACATAAAACATGGATCTATTTCTTGAAAGAAAAATATGAAGTTTTCAATAAGTTTCAAGAATTCAAGGCTTTAGTAGAAAACCTCTCTGAAAGCAAGATTAAAGTTTTGAGGTCAAATAATTTAGATGAATACACCTCAAATGAGTTCAAGGACTTTTGCAGAGAAGTGGGGATTAAGAGAGAGCTGGAAACTCCCTACAACCCTTGACAGAATGGGGTTGGAGAGAGAAAGAATAGATCAATTGTAGAAGAAACTAAAGAAATGGTCCATCATGGCTAGAAATTACCCATGCATCTAAGGGAAAAAGCATCTAGTACACTTGTATATGTCTAGAACATAAGTCCTCATAAGATATTGGTGAACAAGACACTAGAAGAATTATTCATCGGAAAGAAACCAAAAGTCAGCCACTTGAGGATATTTGGCTACCCAGTGTACATACATGTTCCCAAGGAAAACATAATGAATCTAGAGCCTTCATAAAAGAAGGGCACCTTCGTTGGATATAGTGAGACTTCAAAGGCTTATAGAATATACATCCCAAAATAGAGACAGACTGAGATTAGTAGGGATGTCACCTTTAATGAAGAAGCAACCTTCAATAAATCTAGAGACTCTCACATGGATGAGGACAAAGAAGAGAAAGAGGCTCCAAAGGATGCAATGATGTTTGACTCTACTCCAAAAGAACATATACTAGAATATAATAATGAGATAGTAGAGACAAAGATACCGGTAGATCCACCCAAAGAGGTTACAGTTACCAAGAAGAGACCAACATGGCTGCGAAACACTTTGAGGAAGTAGAAAAACATGCAGTTCCTAGTGGCTCCTTCAGAGAGAGCAAGAGACCACACAAGTTTTCCATCTATGTGGTGTTGATGAGTAAGATCACTGATTCAGAACCTTCCACTTATGAGGAAGATGGAAAGCAGCAAGTGTGAAAGGATGATATGATGGAACAATACCAATCCATCATGAAGAATGATGTGTGGGAAGTGGTTCCGAGACCAGAAGGGAAGTTAGTGGTGACTTCCAAGTGGATCTACAAGATCAAGCATGTTGCAGATGGCATCATAGAGAAGTACAAATATAGATTTGTGGCTAGAGGATTCTCCCAAAAAGAGGAAGAATATTCTGACGATACATTCGCTCCAGTAGCCAGGTAAACTTCTATTAGATCTATTATTTCTATTGCTTCTGTTATGGTGTAGAAATTATACCAGATGGATGTAAATATTGCTTTCTTGAATGGTGTAATTGAAGAGGAAGTGTACATAGATAAAACACAAGGTTTTGTAATCTATAGGAAGGAGTCCCATGCTTGTAAATTGAAGAAATATTTGTATGATATTAAGCAGGAACCCAGGGCATGATATGCCAGAATAGACAGTTATTTGATGATCTTAGGGTTTACCAAGAGCAATGCAGATCCAAACCTTTACTACAAGGTTGAAGATGGTTTCCCTTTGATATTGGTACTATATGTTGATGTCTTGTTTCCTACAGGGGATGAGAAGCTCATAGACGAGTGTAACAGGGAGCTCACTTTAGAGTTTGAAATGAAGGATTTGGGGTTGATGCATTATTTCTTGGGATTATAGGTATGGCAGAGACCAAATAAGATATTCCTTAGCCAATAAAAGTATGTTGTTGAGATCCTACAGAGATTTGGGATGATGGAGTGTAAGTACATGACCACACCTATGGTTATGAATCTAAATCTCTTGAGCAGTTCTTCTTCATATTTTGTTGATCTGACAATGTACAAACATTTGATCAGATTCTTGATGTGCTTGGTTAACACCAGGATGGATATATTCTTTGCAGTGAAAACATTGATTAAGTACATGGTTGAGCCTAGACATGTACACTTGGTAGAAGAAAAGCATATATTGATGTACGTGCATGGTACAGTTGGATATGGACTCGGATATGTCTCGAACGGTAAATTAAAGTTGCAAGTTTATATAGACTCTAACTGGGAGGGGAGTGCAATGGACAAGAAATTCACATTAGGATGTTGCTTCAGTTTGGGATCAAGTATGATCTCATGGTTGAGAAGAAAACAGTCGTCGGTATCACTCAATATAGAAGAGGCATAATATAAAGTAGCTAGTGTTGCAAGTCGTGAAGCAGTGTGGCTGTAGAAGTTGCTTGCAGGGTTATTTGATCTAGAGCTGGATCCAACTTTGATATACTATGATAGTCAAAGTTATGTGAAGATTCCAAAGAATAGAGTCTCTCACAACAAGTCAAATCATATAGATATCAAATACCATTTCATTTGAGACATGGTGAAGAAAGGAGCCGTGGAACTCTAGTACATATCCACAGATGAGAAGATGAGAAACATTCTCAACAAGCCTCTGTCTAAAGTGAATTATAATTACTTCAAATACATTCTTGGTGTGATGCAGAATGTCCACCCTCGTTGAGAGGGATTTTTCATGTTTCTCCTACAACGAGAATATACTCTCTCTCTCACTAGGGGTTTCCCAGATCAGTCACGTGAAGTGACTGAGGGAGTAATGAGTATCCCAGTACAAGTATTTCCTAAGCCATGTGAAGTGGCTAGGTGTGATTAAGACTTGTAGAGTGGCCTTTCCCATGACATGTGAAGTGGCTAGGTGTGATTGGGACCATGGTGTAGCCTTTCCTAATCCATGTGAAGTGGCTAGGTGTGAATGAGGCTATGGTGGTATTATTTCCCATACCATGTGAAGTGGATGGGTGTGATTGGGACTAATAGGAGAGGAGAAACATAATAGATACTTGCATTGTAGTCTTGAGACTATGGTAGTAGTATCTCCCATGCCGTGTCAAGTGGATGGGTGTGATTGGGACTACTATAGGAGAACATCATGGAAGAATACCTCCCTAGCTAAGATGGAGTGTTGATGTTTTGTATAAATGGGAGGTTTTCCCTCCTAGACAACATTTCTTAGAGAGGAATCTTCCAAGAAGTCAAAGGAAGACCATTGAATAGTTGAAGAATAACCCAGAAGAAAAGTCGGCCCCATAGGAATTAATAAAGTGAAAACAAAATTTCCAAGAAGAGAAATCAACCCCAATAAAGTGACTTGAAGACTATAAATAAAGGGAGATTCCTTTCCATTTGATACACACTCACACAACTCTCTCACTCAAGAAAATAATGCACAAGTCTGAGGCAAGGAAGAAGACACAACTACTTCAATTTATAGGGTTTATGTATTGGGAAGTTCACTGGAAGAGGCCGAGTACTCTAGCACTCTTGCTAGGGTCACTACACATCATATTTCATGGTTTTGCTCAGTTATCTACCCTCTCTAGGGTTTGAAAGGAAGAATAAATAAGTACTTGTTATTAGGGCTTAGTCATTGTTGGTTTTGATCTTGTGAATAGAACTTGTTCATGCTTGTACTGTGTTGTCAAAAATATTCTCTCTAGCGAAAGTTGGTTGGGTTTTTCCCTGAGTTTGGGGTTTTCTCGAGATAAATATTTGTGTCTTCTTGTTCTTGTCTATCTGCTTCTATATGTTGCTTATATCTTCAATACATGGTTGTTGAATGTTAAAATAATATCAAAGTACTCCGGTAAATCTATTGCTTATGAAAATTTAGGAAAATATAACACTCAGGCATTCATTCCATTGTGGAATGATCAATAATTTATTACAACAATATCGAAATGTCTCTCCTCCTCTAGCCATTCGTCTCCATTCCCAGACCAAGAGCACACTAATGTGCCAACATAATGTACCCAATGAATCAACCAAATTAATGAGGAACAAGGACTAGAACCGAACCARCACAACAATAAGAACCGARAACCCCCCAAACAATGAACAACTCCCAACCATCAACAACCACAAACAACCCACAATATGAGTTAAAATAACAAGGAAATGGTCTCCCCAAGAGGCAYACACACCCTAATAGACAACTTGGTCTCCCCCAAGAGACTCACATGMCCCCTAACCCAAATGTGGGTAAATAAAAAAGGTTAATAAAAATGAGTTATCCCCTCAACCCCCCTCTCTCATGGAATCATATCCCCTTATCTCTTTTCCTTGTCCATATCACAACCAACAATGTATTTTTATTCAAATATATAGAATCATTACATTTCTAGGAACTCCGGCCCTTTCAATTTTATCGGCTCACTATCATAAGTCACATTTACATAATACATTCTAGTTCATAGGGGTCAAAACCAGGGTGTTACATCCCCCTCCCCTTATTTTTCACTCTAGCCAAAAACTGCATAATGATTTGACCATTTATAATTCTGGTAGCAGTTCCAACTAATAAGCTCACATTCCCCATCAACCTATACAACCCAAGGTGTGTACCCTCTTCTTTGCTCTGCAGTGCTTCAATCTATACCACTTCTCTTCAGGGATTTAGTGCACTTGACTAGGAATTTTCTAGAGTTGTGGCTCTAAGGACTCCAACTGCAACAAGTCCACTAGCATCATTCCATGTTGTTGTCTTTTATTTTCTTCCTAAACTTATATCTTCAATAGCCAACATCTCATATATATTACACACATATAGTCATGATGAGATATCATCATAAAAAATTTCAATTTCAAATTTTCAATTTCAAATTTTCAAATCTGTTTATATAGGAAAACAATTATTCCCAAACATGAGCTTCCTGCTCATAATTGTTTTGGCTCTTGCAATAGTAGATATCAATATTCCTTATGGTCTTAACTTACATCCATATCCAAGACCATTCTACCTACAATTTTCCAAATTACACTCAGCCAAACAAACTTTCAGTGTCTCATATGTGTGTGTGTGTATTCACAAAGTGATATCAAAATTGTTTACAACAACAATTCAATCACTTCCATTAATCCAACTATCAACTAGAATGACCCGATCATTCTCTACACATTTATTATCAACTAATACTTTCTTTCTTTTATCCATTAATATTTTCATTACTCTATTCCCCTAGCATATATTTTATGTAATCCATCATTGTGTAACTATTTTAACCTACATATTTCTTATTTCAATATCTAACAACTACCGAAATGTTCTCAACTTCAACAGTTAGCAATAAACACATCATTTTAGTTGTTAGCATAATCATTTGAATAAATATAATATATACGTTCATTCGGTAATTCCCTTAAAAATAAACAACTCTATCTTAGCCTGCATGTGTGCAACTCTGCCACTTGCACACTTGTATAACTTACTCATGCATACCTACTCAATGCATCTTTGCATCGATTTAATAGTGTCAAATTCATGCATCCCACCATGGTGATTTGGCAGGTCTGGACAATTCCTTGACACATCATCCATACACTTCCTAATTACTTTCCTGACTATTTGATTTCCCTCATTTTCAACCCAAACACAACACCAAGAATACAATTCTTGGGTGCTCTTTAGTGTTGGCTAAAAGGTTGCAGTCCAACATCAAATATAGAAAGAAGGATTTTGGATCCCTATGTGGCATCATAACTTTTCCATATCCAATCATGTCATGGAATTCACTTCAGAAATGTATTCCTCTCCTTAGTTTGGTCCCCTCCCAAACCCTTGGAATTTCACCAATATGTCTATGTAGTTCATGGATCTGCATCCATATGGATGCCAAATTTACTTGGATTATTGTTTTCTCAGATGCACCCAATGCACTCATGATCCAATCTATCATGTAACATAAATTATTCAAGCCTCATCTTCCTTTCAGTCACTCGCCCTTTAGGATCAGGCATCCCCTTCTTCATTACACAGTCCCTCAAGCAATCCATCTTTTTCCAAGGTTTCCTCGCACGTGAATATTACTGATACTTATAGAGTCTTATAGCCAAGGTGTCCCTCTGACTTGCTCCAACATGGAATATCTCTCCTCAACAACGATTAAGGCATATAGTGGGGTTCAATGTCACAATAGTGTCCCTCTCTATGATTTCTAGTTCAACAACCATCATCTATTCCTTCAAGAAAAATATGTCATCTCACATATTTCCAATTTCACTTATCCATTTTCAGATATGTTCCATATAGGAACTCATATCCCACAAGTATGAGCTCCCTCCTCATAATTTTTTGGATTTTTACAACAACAGGAATAAACCTTCCTTATGGATGTACTCTGCTGCATATCCAAGAGCATATTACTACAAATCTCAACTTCCACACAACCAAATAGATTTTTATAATTTTTTGCATGTTGTATTTTCATTGCACCTTTACAGTGGCTCACAAACAACTTTCAAAAATAATTGTGCATACTAACAATTTTATGACTTTTGTTCACTAATCATATGAAATAGAAGGAAAATATCATTTCTTACTCATGCATTATTTCAGTGTGCCAAATTCTATAATGCATTCAATCTTCATAAGAATTCAACCAATGTTCCAATGTCCATGGCCACATTTACACACAATGCACCTCACCATGGTGAGTTGGAACTCAACCAACCTCTCTCCACATGGCTTCTTTATCAATAATTATTTCTATAACAAGTTTGTACCCCTTATTTTCTTTGGTTATTAACTCATAACCAACACATTCCTACATGTTATTATGTCATATGAATGCATTATAAAGTTAAATCACTTTTATAAGTATTACTGACCTTCAACATTTACCATACTAAATGGTAAATCACTCCAATGAATGCATTCAAAACATATAATAAAATCACTTTAACTATTAAATTTTGGGTAAGGAAATTCTTACGTAAACTCCCTCCAGCATAATACATCAAATTCATACCTACATAGTTTCCATTTAATTGGTTTGATGCTACTTGATTAGTTGATACCAGTAGGAGTCGTCATGCATCCTTCACCAATCTCTTTTCAACATTTCACCTTCCTACTTCTCCTTCGTATGGATGGCTTCTATATGCAACACCATCAACTTTTAGCTATGCAATAACTTCCTCTTTCCTCGAACAACAACCATAATTAGAAATTTTAACATTCATAAATTATAACAATATACTACTCCTAGTCTACAACATGTCATATGTACTCTTAAACACTTTCACATGTACTAATGCATATTTATCTATACTAAGAATGAATCCTTAAAATGCCCATGAGTGCATATGATTCCCATATTCTTGTGCTATATATGGTTGTTCGATGTCCATATCATAGCAATTTGCATCAATTGATTTTTTTTATCATGTATAACTCTCTTTGTTGTTCTTGGTTGTCCTGGATTCTATTGGATGCTTGGCATCTTTTCCTAAATTATGATTAAATTTTATTTTTAGAGTAACTCCCTAGAGATGATGCACCTACAAGTCACCATAGAAATTCTTCAATTTTTTGAGAACAATGTGCTTCCCAACTCAAGACTCTGGGTGGACATATGTCTTCTCTTCCTCAATATATTTCCAATACTATTCCTATGCTTCAATCTGATTTCTAAGCTGATACTTAAATTTTAAATACGTATACTTATACATGTGGATACTTATATTAAATTTTAGTTGATACATGTGGATACTTAAATTTTAAATACGTATTGGTATATAGCTTTCAAAACACATTAAAAACTCATATGCTTCTTTGAGCTTGTTATGAAGGTAGTGGTCAAATGTGTGATTCTTTCATTGCACTCTTTGCACATACATAAGTGAATCAAATCTCTCTTTATTGTCATTTGTAAGATTGGGAACTAACCATTATGGTAGCATGATAGTTTTAAAAAATGATGAGGAAGAGATGAAGCAAGTTGTAGTGCCCATTTGGAGTTATGGTCTCAATCCTTGTCACCATGAATCTCCTCAGCACAAGAAATAAGAGTAGGAATAGAATCATGATCTCAAGGCTATGATATTTCCATAGTAGAAACAACTAGGGGCTCAATCTCACAAGTGTTTAAAAATGAAGTTATGAACTTCAAAGCCATATTTACATATGTTTTAAAGTAGGGAAAATATTCTTAAATGAATACGAATGATTTGTAAGGAAACTTGCTAAAATTGTAGAAATAAAAATCACAATCCCATCTCCTAAGACTAAAACTCTCCTATAGTAAAGTATTTGATTAGGAAGTTCACAAGATAGACAAAACATATCAAATCTCTTGGGTATTTGATATTTTTCCAACAAAAACTTGACAAGATAGGGTAATCAACCTTCGGTTGGAAGAATATCAACTCCCTCAAATGTATGGGTGAATAAATATTTTCCTATACAATTGAGGCTTTACATCCTTCTTGTTTATAAAGTTGAGGCTTTACATCCTTCTTTCTTATACAGTTGAGGCTTTAAATCCTTCTTTCTTATACAGTTGAGGCTTTACATCCTTCTTTTTTTTATTTAATAAAGACCATGATATAATCTTTAAAAGCACCCTTTACTTCATAGGCCCTTAATCTTTAAAAGCATCCTGGTCCTTGAGGGTTGTATATTAAATTATGGGTTGTTTGATTTAATTCTAAAAGGAAGATCCTAAAATGTTAGGAGTATTGATTTGCCTCTCACACTTGTCGTTAATATTTTGGGACGAGTCAACCTTTAAAGATATTGAAAACAATATTAAAAATTCATTTAACAAAGTGGCCCCAAAGGCAATCCAATATATATCATGTTGAAAACAATATTAAAAATTCATTTAACAAAGTGGCCCCAAAGGCAATCCAATATAWATCATGTTGTGGGGATGACCACAACCCCACTCATTTTCTATTCAATATCTCTCATCATTTTTATGGTTAAGAAAACTTCAAACACATSAAAATACATGTGGTCCTTGAACTTGGGCRCATTTTTACTTTTTATCTCTCGGATTCTATTGTTACCATGCATCAAGTTAAAATTGTCGAAGTGGACTTGATGTTCATAAGGATGGGGAGAAGTGGTCGAAAACCAGGTGAAGCTCTTTCAAATTTAAATTTCTTTTAGGTGGGAATATAACCAAAGAAGCCATGGTTGAAGGAGTAAACTCCACTGGTTTAGTAAAGGTTTTGGAGGACTTTGGTCATTCAACACCTTGCTTAGTGCTCACTTTTCCTAGTTATATTGAAAGGCGTTTCTGGGGTTATGATAGCAGTTGTTTATTTTTAGTTATATCCATATTCTAGTGGAAGGAGGGTATAGTTGAATCATCATCTTTCCATCTTTTTTTATTTTTTTGGTAACTGAACCCTTTTCGCCGGTCTCAAAGGTAAAGACTCTGTTGTGTTCTAGCGGGAACATTGTATAGTGCTTCACAGGTGGACTTGTTTCTTTATGATTGTGGCAGGCATTTCTCAAAACACTTACTTCCCCTTGGGATTTGAAATGTTTCTAGCCCTTGATTGACGCATAACTTACTAAGAATCACTAGGTGAAAACAAGATGACTAATAAAAGGATGGATAATATAAATTCATATATTAATGCATTAATCAACGAGTCAGTGGATATTTATGGTAGGCCGATGCAGAAAATACTTCCCATTCTTCCTCGGGAGCATTCACGGGTTTTCATTCTTTAGGATTTTGTTTGGATGGAGTGCAATCTAGTGTACAGGACTCTTGTTTTTTAACAAACCCTGTAAAACCCCCCTCAGATATGTATCTACCTGCTCTATTGAAGGTTTCTCTAGGAGGAAAGAATCAGGCTCTGAGAAAATCTCCCAAAAAGTTAGTGAAAGAAAAGAAGCCTCGGGCTCTCGGTTAGAGAATACTTTATCCTCGACTAGTTGAAAAGGCAGAAGAGAGTAGTCAGCTCAAAAGTTCGTAAAAAAAATGGTCCTAGGCTCTGATATAGGACTGGAGGATACTTGTAGACTGACACTATGTGGCATTGTGGGGAGATTTGCATACAGTCATATGTGTGCAGAGAAGTTTTCAACCTAGGTAGAGAGGTCATGGAGGTCATTTCTAGGTTATGTCCCTGAATTATTTTATATATCAAAGGGATGGATGGGATTCCTTTGTAAATGCCTTGAAGACATTGCTACTATCTTACGAACTTGTTGGGTGAATGGTAATAGTATCTTAATGTTTAAAATATGGAGGTTTGCCTTCAATCCTGAAAAATAATACTTTTTACTTAGACATATATGGGTTCTGTTACTTGGTCTGCCTTTGTATTTATGGAATGAAGGAGCTTTGGAGGCCATAGGAAATTCACTCGACAAATTCATTTCGGTTGATAAAGCAATTCTGGAGGGGTAAACGCGTACGGTTGGAAGGGTTTTGGTAGAAATGGATGTGCATCTGGGTTTTCTAGCGACTCTTGAGATTGAATGGAGAGGTAGAAGTATTCTTCAGAGCATAGATTATCTGGGTATTTCGTTTATATGTAGTTTTTGCAGGAGCACCACTCATCTTCGACGTGACTGTAAGGGTTTTGGGGATGGTAAAGTTACACAGGAAGAACCGGACCTCATTTAAAGCCATCCCGACTCCTCTATGGAAACGAGTTTCTATGGATTTGAAGAATTCAACTGGGACTGGATTGATCCAAGTACTCTAGAACTCTCATCCTCAGTTATTGCTAAGATTCAAGCTCAATGCCCTTTTGTTTATCAGTCTTTTTYTGTGTGGGAAAGAGAAGCTCTAAATTATTTTGTTTGGCAAAGAATGTTACTGCTTTTTCTAGTTCGCCACCTTTAGTTGAGTCGGAGGTATCAGATGATGTTAGTCATCCTATAGGTGGTCGTGATCCCTGATTGTTTGGGGAGGGATCATGGCCACATGCTTAGTCGACTGCTGATAGGGATTTCTTCGACCCCACCTAGCTTTCAAGAATCGAAATTTGAGGAGTCAACCTTATCTGTAGTACTTGACTCCTTGGTTCCTTTCATCCATGGAAATGATACAACTATTCAACTACCTGTTTTTCTTGGGAAATCGGTAACTAATCCTGTGGCCAGAAAAGAGGAGGCTAGTAGCTCGAGATCCAATATTGGTGAGGCTGGTGAAGAATTTTCTTGGTCTAGGGGGTTAGGTATAGAAATCTCACTTGTCAAAACCAGAAGTTCCTAGAAGAAAGCTAGTGCAGAGACTTCTCAGAATGACGCGTCACAATCGACCACCGAAGGTGGGGCCCTTAGAGAAGTGAAGGCCCTAACAAGATCTAAATAATTTTATTACTCTCTCTAAATTTAAGGGGTATAGGAGTTTCCCTGAAACTTGTCGCGGTTCAATGTGCTTTGGAAAAAACTAGACCTAATGTTGTTTTCTTTCAAGAGACTTTGGTTCATTCTGATAAGGCTCGTTCTTTCTTTAAATATCTTAGACCAAATTGGATCTGTAGTGCGGTGAACTCTGTAGGTGCTTCTGGTGGTTTATTGGTTGCATGGGACCCAATTTTTTTTGACTTGATTCCTTTTCTTACGTGTGGTGGAATATATTTGATAGGCTTTTGTTTGGAAAGAAAAAGACAGATTTCGATGCTCAATGTCTATGGACCCTATGTGGACCGCAAAAACTTCTAGGAAAATCTTGAAGTTTTAGTTTTACTTTCTGTGAAAAATATAACACTTGTTGGTGATTTAAATCTGACTCTCTCTGCGGGGGAAATTTGGGGCGATGCAACTTCATTGGGAATGCTGGCAAGTTTTTTCACTAATTACTTTCAGGTAAACAAATTAATCGACATTGCCCTGGGTAAATTGGTGCCTACTTGGCGAAATGGTTGGATGAGATAAGATCTCATTGCTAAAAGAATTGATAGAGAATTCATCTCTGAGGACTTATTGGCATTGGCTGGTATCTACAGAGCGTGGGTTGAGCACCCCTTTATATCAGACCATGCTCTGATTATTCTCCAATTGGACTTACCTCTGGTTTATAAGGCGATCCCTTTCAAATTTAATCCGAGGTGGAATTCAGAACAAGACTTCATCACTTTGGTTCAGAAAATTTGGAGTGACCCTTTATATCTGTAGGATCCAGGCAAGTAGAGACGACTAGTCTGGAAGCTAAAAGATTTAAAAACTAGCACAAAATCTTTGCAAAAGGAACAAAGTTATAGGAAAAATTCAAGACTTTTTGGCATCGAAAAAGAGATATCCTTTAGAATTGAAAACATGGGGGCCGATACTTGTAAAAAAATTGTGGATAAGTATTTAAAGGAGATGGAGAAAGAAAGAAATAATTCTCTTTAGGAGATGGAGGAGAAATGGCATCAACGTATATATGGTTAATGAATGGAGATTTAAATACAATTTTTTTTCATAATTATGCAAGCTTCAGGATAAATACAAAGTTTATTTGGGAGATACAATATGGTGAGGGACAAATGCACAATGGACATGAAAATATAAAAAGGCGACTTTAACCCACTTCAAATATTTTTACAAAGAGCCAATGATTTTTTAGACCCGAGAACAAGTCAAGTGTTGGATTATTGAGAGGGGGGGTGAATCAGTAACAGAGCAATTTAATCCTTTTTAACCATATAATTCAAGTGTTATATCAATGTATCATTATCATCCAATAACTGCAGAGTAAATAAGAAATGATCAAATGAAGAATCATAGACATACACAGTACACTAGTGTTTTACGTGGAAACCCAAAGTGTGAGAAAACTAGAGAATGCTTTTTCTTATATGAAGAATTACATTCATTGGAAGCACCAACTTCCTTTGTTTTCTAGCTGCAACTGGAAGGAGGCTCCAACCCCCTAGTGAGATATATTGTTGTAAACCTATACCAATCAACCTACACCAAATAACCTGTACCAATAACCTGAACAATGCATCAACCTATATCTCAACCTGTAATCAACCTATACCATAAACAAGTGCTTCAACCATGCACCAACCTATACCAAAAAACCTGTAATCAACCTGTACCATAAACAAGTGAATCAACCATGCACCAACTTGTACCTCAACCTGTACCATGAAAAAGTGCATCAACCATGCACCAAACCTGTACAAATAACCTGTCACAACAAATTTTTCAAAAAACCTATCACAACAACCTGTCTCATCAATCTTATCAACCAAATCAGATCTACTCACCAATATCAATCACCAAGACAACTCTCAAATATGTGCATCAACCAAGCATAACAGAACAACTCATAATCATCACCAAGATCAATATGTGTCTCTAATAATACAAGTATGCTACATCATCCATAAACCATGTGTCAACAATATTACTAAAAAGTGCCTCCAACCATGTACCAAGTATGTAACAATCATGTATCAAATACTCATCAACTAGGACTCATCAAGATGTACCAACATCATCAAATATACACCTCATGTATGTGCCAACTCATCAACTACTTGTCTCAACCATGTACCCGACATGTACCTCAACCAAATTCCCTCATCAATTTCATCATCCAAATCTGATTTGTAAATTTGTAATAGACCTAGTGTATATGATCACATACTTGGAAACCCTCCTTAACTTTAACAACAAGAGACTAGCATTATCATCAAACTTTTCTTTAGTCTTACATGACTAGTTTTGGATTTGTCAACAACCCTAACTTGAAATAATCATAAATTTGTACCTGTAATGAATAAAGATCTGAAACTGATATACAATTTTCTTCAGTGTGTTTTATGCAATTATTTCAGGTGTCACTACTTGGAAACTCTCATAAAAGGAGTTATAGAAAAAATGGCATACCTTGCTGAATTTTGGATTATTCTATAGAGCGACCTTGTAGAGCGTGCCCCACACGTAATATTTGTTGAAACGCTCTGAAAATATTAAAAAAAATACATCTAACGGTACTCTAACCAACACATTTAGTCTTACTGAATTTGGATCTGTTATGAAGAAGTTATGGCGTTTTTACCTGAAACACCTGGTTTAGACTAGTTTCAGGACTAGCCACAAACCCTATTTTCCACGGAGTGTAACTCCAAAAATACAATGACCCACAAGATGAATTGTTTACCACAGATAATTGGATATGTTTCCTCAATGGCATAGAAATTTCACAGTCTGAATTATTCTAGAAAAAACGTTATTTCGAAAATGGTTAGATGACCTGTAAATAACATACCTTAGAAAGCATCATCAAAAGAATTTATCATTCATTGAATTCCGGCCTTCTTTTCTTCACCTTCCCTCAGAAATTAGGCTTATATATCATTTGGTTACCTTATACACCTATAGATATTCAATATTCTCAAGTGTTATCTGAAATGAGAGAGCCTTGTTATTTATACTCTCCAAGTAGCTTCCTTAAAAACATCTTCTAGGTGACTTTGCCCACTTTCCTTATTTTAGGGTTAACCCACTTCTAATATCTCCATTAAATTTATTATTTAAATAATTCATTTGTATTCACTTTGAATTATAGTACACTCATCACTTCACTTTATTATTTACCTTCTAAAATCTCTTAAACCATTTTGACTACTTTGACCTTTTGGGGATTCTAGATGACATATGAGGGTCCTCCAACTTTGTAAGGCCATAACTCTCAAACCATGAGAATTTATGTGACGTTACACATACCACCAAAAATGGAATGGCATGTACTGTCCATATATAATAGTATTACCTCAAAATATATCAAACTTCATACCATTATCCATCAAACAAACTTGGGTCCATTACCCAAACCTGGGTTCTCCAACTACTCATGGTCATAACTCTCTAACTGTGAGGAGTTATGTGACGTTCCACATACCACCGGAAATGGCATGACAAGAAATATCCACATAGGATACTTTCACTGAAAAATTCACTTATGTTCATCTCATTATTCCAATAAGCATGGGTTCCTTAACCATACTTCTAGGATAACTCAATCTGCAAAGCGTCTTCCCATGAGGGATTTCACCATAAGGGGACCACTTTGGAGTTCATCCATTTCTACTTATTATAAACCATGAAAAGACAATAATGAGTCATCTTTACATCAAACAAACTTGGGTCCATTACCCAAACCTTTGTGCTACCGTAATTCGCTACCAGACTTTATCCAAGGGTTGACTTCAATCACTAAGGATTGACAACAATCTACAATATCACTCTCCAATGGTTGACATCAATGAAAAACAACAATCCATACCAACTGTCCATCAACCTAAGCAAATTGTCTGACAATATCCCCCTTTGGCATTGATGGCAACACCAACATTGATGGAAAAACTTAGTCATGATAGCATTCATGTGTATACTCTTCATCAATGTTTCTATCTCTCCCCCTTTGACATCAATGGCAAAGGGAATCTCTCTTTGGGGATGCTCCCCTTGTCTACGTGCCTTTGATTTTTTCTTTGTGTTTATAAGCCTCTGATTACTCTCTGTCCCTTCATATTAATGATATCTCCCCCTTTGACAAAGGGTATCACTCCGAAGTCATATCGCTCATTCTTCCCTTGTGACAATCACTCCCCTTGGAAACATGCGTCTATGCTATCTCTCCAAGCATTTACCTTTGCATCTGATAAATCTCTCCCCCTTTGTCCTATTTATGGTGCTTCCTCGTGTACATATAAGACATATAAGATAAGCATTCAAAATCATTCATTTTGGAGTAGAAATTACTCCTAGTCTCTAGCGAAGATACTATAATATACCAGATATAAAATGTATGCAGAACTGAAATAAAATGCTAGAAATGGCAGAATAACAACAATATAACCAGAACATTCACCACAATAGCACTGAAATGATAAGAGAATAATAACAGAAATAGCACTTTGAATCTGAAAGCAATGTTCATGGGCCTCTTCGAGGGGGCAACCTCTAGTTGAGAAGAGATCTATTACAATAATATCCAAGCTAGGGTTCTCATACCCTCGACTCTTATTTATACTAAAAAGAAGCATCTAGAGGAAGATCCTTCTAGAAGCAGAAGCTTCTATTAGGTCTTCTTAAATCTGCCTTATTCTATTTTATTGAAAGGCCTTATTAGTATCGACCTTTATTACATCTGAATATATTATTCTACCTATGTGCGAGTTAGGACCCTAACATGTCCACCCCCTTAAAAATAGCCTTTTCCTCAAGGCTTGAGATGAGGAAATTGTTGCAGAATGGTAGTTGGTTCCCAAGTGGCATCTGCTAGAGTTGTATATTTCCACTGGACTAGCACTTCCTTGATGGTTCTCTAACATAGGCGACGCTCACGCTGGTCCAAAACTGCTTCTGGATGTAGCCAAATGGATCCTTCTTCAGCTAACTCTGGAAGGTTGGTTTGGATTTGGAACTTAGATCTAATCACATTCTTTAAGCATGAAACATGAAAAACATGATGTAGCTTCGAATGGCTGGGAAAATATAACTAATAGGCTACTTGTCCCACACGCTTGAGAACAATATAACGACCATAAAATTTGGGTGCTAGCTTCTGACAATGCTCA
>SNQJ01S0018855.1:132499-143979 GCA_010110895.2 Picea sitchensis | reverse complement strand
CCTGTACTCTCTCTAGCACTCATCTGGCTACTCTGGTCATCATAAATCTCTACCCTGTGATGATGTCTCAAAGTGGGGACATTACATGTGTACTTAGGTCATATTGTAGGAGGAGGACAATTAAAAATTTATCCTTCCAAGATTGATGTAATTTTAAATTGGCCTAAGCCCAAAAGTGTAACTAAGATCCAAAGCTTCTTAGGTACAGTCTAGTATTGGAGGAGGTTCATTTCAAACTTCTCTTTTATAGCAGCTTCTTTGTATGCTTTAACCAGTGTCAAGAACACTTTTCAATGGGGAGGAAAGCAACAAAAATCTTTCGAAACTTTGAAGGAGAATATCAATATCGCACCAGTATTAGCACTGTTGAATATTCAACATCCCTTTGATATCGAGACAGATTCCAGTGGATACGCGATGGGTGCAGTGTTGATGTAATATCGTAAGCCTATATGTTACCACTCTGAAACTTTTAACCAAGTTGTTGTTAACTATCCTACATATGATAAAGAGTTGTATGCATTAGTTTAAAGCATAAAGAAATGGAAACACTACTTGTTAGGGAAGGAAACAATCATACATACAGATCACCAACCCTTACAGTATCTCCAAGCACAAACCAAACTACAAAAATCTCGACACTACAAATGGATGGGTTTTCTACAACAGTTTCATTTGGTAATCAAGTACAAAAAGGGTACAAGTAACATGGTAGTTGATATGCTTTCTAGACCTCATATCGATGCTTCTATTATTTTGAAGAATACTTCTTTATCTCATGTTGGCACAGGGGTAGACCCAGGGTTCAATGCTTAATAGTGCACCAAAAAAACCCAAGCTACCGGCCCTTTCGGCAACACCTGTGAGGTAGGCAAAGTCTCACGCGAGGTAGAAGCAGGAAAGGTTACAGGACGCAGGTGTCTGTAACCAGGTTGGGACACAGATCTGTGATAATAACACTTCGCAGGGTATTTTGTTAACAATTATGAAGTGGCATGCATTAGTTCATAAACCTTATTAACATCGCAGAACATATCTAAGGTAGATCGGTGCAGTAACAATAAATGATTCAATATCCTGAGCACTTAGCACTAAGTTAGATCTAACCTTCATTTACCCTTGTCACAAGTAAACAACTTAAACAATAACAGATCTATCTATCATACATACTAATCAAAGTACTGAGCAGATTCATAACATAAATAACATAGCACAAAGAAACCCAAAGACACAAGATATATGTGGTTCACCCCAGTGTGGGGCTACGTCCACCAACTGCTTCTCTTCTTTACTATTTGTCAATCTCTTACATTCAATTACTCTTGTGCACTAAGCCATAGAATCGAGATTCACACCAGACAAGAGATCTGCGCATTGAACACTAGATCCTCCTTCCAAAACTAGGTCAAGGCAGAGAGCCACTCTCTATCACGCACAAAGCCTTAACACACATTCATTCCCTTTCAAAAATCCATTCGGACCACTTGCACTTACCTCAAAATACTACTTAGGAACTCACTACTTCTACCATACATTATTCGCTTATTTATACTTTTACAAACCCTTACAATAGGGACAAACATGGTAAAACCCCATGGGACGACATCCCATAACCCATTACAAAAACCCTAAGGAACCCCTTACTGGGTCCACATAGCCTGAAAAATAAGTGAGATCTGTGATCTCAGATCTACCTGGGTGCTCCTTCCTCGACCAATGTGTCAAAGTCCAAAAGTGGGCCAACTCTGACCAAAGTTTCCTCAAAAATTGGTTGAGGACCAACATGCCCCCAACACTCACCTGTGACTCGTCCCGACTCACTTGGTGCGGACAATGCTACTTTGAAGGCCTCGAGCTTACCTTGAGTTTCCTCTACTTGCTACTTCACTTGAGCCTCCTGCTAAGCGATCTCCTAGATCGTCTGCTCTATAACATGCTCTTTTAGGCATTGTTTTTTTGTTGCAACTACTTGGTCCAATTGCTATCCCTATCCATCAATTTCTTCAAACACCTTGCAGGATTCATCCATCACAGGTTGTAGCTTCTGCGTCACTTCCATTACCCTACCCTGGAGAGAAGTTATCTGTTGTTGTACTATGCATTGCTCCTGGGATATCTTCCTTCTTTCTACCACAATGAGTAGCTTCATCTATGCCTGCATGAAAAATTCTTGTTGTTGCACCTCCTGTAACTATGCTTCCAGCTTCCTTAGCTCCAAATCCTCAGCAAGGTGTTCGCATGTTTGTGTGCTTCTATCGATCAGTTTTTTGCATTTTGAGGAAAGGGTTCTTATCCTTATTAGTGTTCTCTTATTAATCTCCTCCCTCTGGTCACACACCTCCTGTGGGGTGCTCTATGTTGTTTGGACCTCCAAGTCTGTTATCCTAGTTTGAAGTTGTTGGAGGGTCTCAGTGAGCTTCACTACTTGAGCCTTGACCGACTCTTTCTCCTCCTGTGCCAAGCCTAGCACAGAGTGACATGATTTACTCACTACTTCTTTGACCATGGCCCGCTTTGTGAGAAACTTCTTCTTTTCTCTTTGTAGCTGGGATTTTTCCTCCTCAATCTTCACCTGAAGCTCTGCTTTCTCACTTTCTTGGGTTGCTACCTTGTCCTACGTTGCTCTTAATTGTGCTAGGACTTCATATTTCTCTCTTCTCAAGGCTTATGTAGCCTTCTCCTTTTCTTCTTGAACTATCTAAAGTCGATCTTTTGTTGCATCTGCCAGTCTTCTTAATTGGGCTGGTTCATCTCCCAGTTTTGTAGTTTGCGATGAGGAAGGCGCAGTGGGTACTGCGCGGACCAACCAAATTACTTGGTTTACTTCCTTCAGTTCCCTCTTGATCTTTCTATATAGCTCCTCCTGCTTCTCTCCATATCTCTTCAATATGTCCTCGGAAGTGTCCTCCATAGATCCGCGGACCAAACTGATATCATCCTCAATGAGCGTGGCCTCTAACTAGGGATTATTAGCACGCGTATTCTTCCTGGCTGAAGGTTTCTTTGGAGAAACCTTCCTCTTATACGGTGTGACTGTTCCAGTAGGGGGGTCTTTCGACAGTGTAGCTTCACCTCCTCCTTTCTCTTCTGCTCCGTCCCCTCCTCCTTGTCCTTCTATTTCATCTTCTCCTCCTCCTTCGAGCGAGCCAGGCCCATTATCTTTAGAAGCATTGTCTTCTTCATCAATCTCTATATCCTGGACTTCCTCCTACTTTTTCTTCTTCTCTGTCCCACTGGATTGTCTGACATGCTCGACCTGGGTGACTATGGGGCTTCCTATGGTGTCAGTGTCAGAGAGTTATGCATCAACGACAGGTACAAGGAATTGCTTCGGCCACTCCTTTGTAATATACTCCATGTCCTCATATTTTATCGTGTAGTACGACTGTAACTCTTCTTGGTTCTCGTCTCAAAGCACGGTGATGTAGATGAAATGCGGATCTGCACAGAAATTTGTTATTGGTTTGTACTAGTGCAGGGTGCGCAGTTTCATGTGCGGAAATGATTCAATGGAAACATTTAATTTTTGATAGTATGCATCAAACACAGCGTTGGACTGCCACTACTTCGTCATGTCGTTGGTATACCACAAGGTTGAAAATCGAGTGGTCAACGGCTTTGATGGTTTGATTTCTGGGAAGGTGGCTCCTTCGGGCATTTTCCAAGTGAAAAATGCAATCAAGATGATCAGCCAGCTATAGTGGAATTCATATCCCAAATCCTGAGCTTCGTGGAAATCCTTCTCCAGCTCATTAACGAGGTAATTCGCCTAGTTCATCTACATTCCCTCCACACATTTTCCTGCGAGGTCCACCACAAACCCGATGACCTGTGTGGGGAGGTTCTTCCTTACAATCTTGCTAGCTATGAGTTGGCAAGCGAGGTGCACTGTGCCATCTTGTATAGAGGCTACCTTGTAACCTCGCTTTCCCTTTTTGACTTCTCCATAAGCTTCCTTGATGCGTTGTGCCAGGGAACGGTTTGAGGCCTTCCCTGGATAAAATTGTTGAGGGTCAAGGCCTTTCACATTCAAGCCTGTAATATGGTGGATCAGCGCCAGATCCATAGTAATACTTCTATCGAGCCACAAGTATACACCATGATAGCACGACAGGAGGAGTTTAATGAAAGCGTTAACCTCCTGGTGGCGGCCAAAATGGGAGCTCTTCATCACATTCATCATGGTGGACTGTGCCATCTCTTTAATCCATGGTTGTGAGACGAGGCGAGGATTATTTCCAATTGTATTCGTGAGATAACGATGCGGCACCAACATGGCGTATTTCTTTTTGTCTCCCAAGTTGAATTTATTGTTCTTCTGTAGCGGGATCTGTCCTAACTGACTCCCAACTACACGTATTCCCTTCGGAATGTACACAGTGAACACGATGTACTCATAATCTCGATGAATGTTATCGCGGTTAACAGCACCAGCCAAAGTTGGGATATACTCGGGTAGGATTGACGGGATTTTCTTCGCATTAGCCAGATATTCACAGTGCTTACTTCACTGATCAAATTTGGGGTTGACATCACCAGAACGAATTTCAATCAAAGTGGAATCCTGCAGTTCCCTAGTTGACGACGCCTGGACACCTTCAGGTATTAGTCTGTCAACTATTAGCTTCTTAAGGACCTCCTCAAAAGACTTCTCTAATTCACTTGGTTCGCTCGACATTCTAACTTTTAAATAGACAGGTTGAGGTAGAAGAATGGACAGGCGTGGTAGAAAAATGGACGGTGAGGTCTAGTTTTAGATGACACAGCTCGACACTTGGAAAATTCTTTGTTTAGCTCAGTCAATCATAGGTGGAAAAAAGTAGTCCTAGCACAACGACCGATGAATTAAATAAGTGAGGCATCGTAACGGATTCTTCCAACGACCAGGAATGCTTCCATCAATCTGAATATGTCTATTATGGCACAGTCTCAACGTCAAAAAGCGGTCCATCAGCCCATAAATGTGTTTTCTAACCATTCTGGAGCGTCATTCTAATGTTCGGGGTGCCTCCAACGGTCATATAAATTCACCAGGGTGAAGTCCCATTCTGCACGGTCGTATTGTTCCAACAACGTTCAAATCTTGTGAACCTGCCTCCTGCAAGGTTCCATTATGCAAAGTCTTTGATCTGGTCTATGTTGCTTCTTGTAGCTTTTCCAACTTAGCCTTCTTTTTATTTTGCTTCCTTGCCTTCTTCCCTATGATCTGTGTTTCTCTAACTGTTTCTGGAATCCTCTTTCCATTCTTATTCTTATTTTCTCCTTGCGCAGTGGCTTTGCATTGTTGAGGTGCCCTCAAATGGTCTGAAGTTAATATCCCTTTTCTTAATACTTCCTGGGTAGCTATAGATAGGTTCTTCAAGCCTTCTTTCATTCTTTCAACCTTAATAGTTGATTATCTTGCCTTATGTCCCTCCTGCGTTGTTACTTTCTTCTATTACTTAGACTTATCCTCTCGTTCTTCTATTAGTCGGTTTATTTTCCTAACTATGAAATCCCTTAGTTCTTTTTTTTTATTTTCTGTATATTCTTCCTCTATTTTCCTTCCAATATGATCCTTCTCAATCCAAGGCTTACCTAACAAGAGTGGGAAAGGGGCACTATCCCCAACAAATTTAATGACTTCAAACTCTTCTTCAATCGATGTTCCATGAACAATAATAGGTACATTAGTAACTCTTCCACATAGGGTTATCATTTTTCCCTTAAACAAGCCTATCCTTCCCAACAAAGGTATCACAATAGGTTTTCCCAAAATTTTCCAAGTTTCTTGTGTCATAATATTCACTTGTGTTCCTTCATCCAAGACATAGTCTATGTCGAAGTCTTCTATTCTTGCACTTATGCATTGTTTTACTTTCAAGATCTTTGGTAAACTGGCATCTTTGTGAACATCCATCATTTATTTCAACTGTACTAATGTAGTTTGAACTTCCTCTGGTTCTTTCTCTTTATGACTCTCTAACATGCCCTTAGTATCTTGATTTCCTTCATAGTTTTCTTATCTCATGTTCATCCTTTCAACTTTAGCAATCATCTTTGGACAATCCTCAACCTCATGACCAAAAATCTTGCAACAAAGACAAATAGGACCTGTGCTAGGGAATTCCTTAGCAATATGTCCCGGTCTTATGTAGTTATAGCATAATGTCAATCCTCTTTTTCTTTAAAATGTTTCACAATTTCTTCTGCATTGTGCACTAGGATCGTAGTGTTGGATCTGCAATCTGCAAAAAAAATTCCTAGGTTCGTGCATCCACTTATTAGTCCAAAAATTCTTTTTATGCATAGGAATAACATATCTTTCTTCATTTCTATTAAATTTACTCAGATCAACTCTTTCTTTCAACTGTACCCTAGCCTTCAGACTAGGACATAATCTATTAAACATACTTAGGTTCATGCTTTCGAAACAAAAAATTTCACTTATCTTACTCTTTTCAAAGCACAAAGCTTTGCCTCTTTTTGGATCTTACCTCTTTCCTCAGATCAGATTTCTTTCTTAGTACAAAGCTTTGCAAGCCAAGTAGATTATTGTGCACTTTAGTAGAAAATCTATGCACAGAGCAATCACAGTTTCAGGTCCTGTCAACGGAACCATTTGTTGGCACATGGGCAGACCCAGGGTTCAACATTTAACAACGCACCAAAAAAACCCCGACTACTGGCCCTTTCAACAACACCTGTGAGGCGGGAGAAGTATCACCCGAGGTAGAAGCAGGGGGGGTTATAGGACGCAGGTGTCTGTAACTAGGCTAGGACACAGATCTGTGATCATAACACTTCATAGGGTATTCTGTTAATGCTTAGGAAGTAGCATGCATTAGATCATCAACCTTATTAACATCACAGAACATATCTAAGGTAGATCGGCATAGTAACAATAAATTATTCTATATCCCGAGCACTTAGCACTAAGTTATATCTAACCTTTATTTACCCTTATCACAAGTAAAGCACTTAAGCAATAACAGATATATCTATCATACATACTAATCAAAGCACTAAGTAGATTCAAATAACACAACGCAAAGCAACCCAAAGACATAAGATATACGTGGTTCACCCCAGTGTGGGGCTATGTCCACCAACCGCTTCGCTTATTTATTATTCATCAATCTCTTACATCCAGTTAATCTTGTGCACTAAGCTACGGAGTCGAGCTTTGCACCAGATAGTAGATATGTGCATTGAGCACCAGATCCTCCTTCCAAAACTAGGTCAAGGAACAGAGCCACTCTCTATCAAGCACAAATCCTTAACACATTGTCATTCCCTTGCACAAATCCATTTGGACCACTCGCACTTAGCTCAAAAGACTACTCAAGAACTCACTACTTCTACCATACATTATTCTTTTATTCATACTTTTACAAACCCTTACAATAGGGCCAAACATGGGAAAACCTCATGGGTCGACATCCCATAAACCATTAAAAAAACCCTAAGGAACCCCTTACTGGGTCCACATAGCCCACAAAATAAGTGAGATCTGCGATCTCAGCTCTGCCTGGGCACTCCTTCCTCGACCAATGTGTCAAAGTCCAAAAGTGGGCCAACTCTGACCAATGTTTCCTCAAAACTTGGTCGAGGGCCAACATCTCAGGATAGCTATGTGGAACAATATGCCATTGATGAATATTTTAAAGAATTATATGAGAAGCTAACCCATGGTGCACGGGTAGAGAACTATTGTCTACAGGGAAAACTACTCTACCATCTTGGAAAGTTATGTATTCCTACAAGTGAACGAGTCCATGTAATATGAGAAGCTCACACTTCTCTTGTGTCTAGTCATTTTGGGGTAGGAAAAGCTATGGCTCATTTGTAGAGGTTTTGTTACTGCCCTCAAATGAAAGAAATTGTAACTAAATATGTAAAGGGGTGTGTGATTTGTTCTACTTGTAAGCCCACTAATAGAAAACTGGGGCTATACTCACCACTTCTTGTTCCATCCCATCCATGGGAAAGTATCTCAATGGATTTTGTAGGGGGTTTACCAATGTCAAAAGGGGGTCATGACTATTTGTATATTGCAGTGGATAGGTTCAACAAGATGTGTATCTTGATGCCATGTAAAAAATAGATCATTGTTGAACAGACTGTTAATATCTTCTTTCAGTATGTTTGGGTTCACTTTGGGTTACTCGCATCCATTATCTCGGATCAAGATACTTGATTCCTTGTGGATTTTTGGACGAGCTTGTGGAGAATGATGGAGACCAAATTGAAGAGGAGCATTGCTTTCCATCCACAGACTGACATACAGACAGAGGTTGTAAACCGAACAGTGGTACTTTTTCTTCGAGGATACTACAGCAAACATCCCAAGTTATGGGATGAAAATATACCCTATGTTCAACATGCTTACAACCGAGATTTATATTCCTCCACTCAATGTTTTCCTTTTTAGACATGTTTTGGGTACCTACCTAAGGTTACTTTGGACTTTATGTATGGGAGAGCTGTTGATTCAAATGAAGAAAGAAATGAAGACAGAGTGTGCAAGTTCATCCAAAGGATCCAACAGGTACACCAAACAATCAAGTAACAGTTGGAGAAAATTCAAGCACAATATAAATCTCGGCATGAAAAACAAAGGGTTGATCATCAGTTCCAGGTTGGAGACCGGGTATGGTTTCAAATCAACAAGGAAAGATTGAAGGGTAAAGGAAAGAAACTCAAACCCATTCGTTATGGACCCTTCACTATTTTGGAGAAAAGTGGTACCAATGCTTTTCGTCTGGAACTTCCACCTTATATGCAGATTTACTCAGTTGTGAATGTAGAGAACTTGAAACTTTTTTATCCTCCCATGATCATGGATAGGGATGAGGAAGTTTAAGTACCTTCAGTTGATGAGATTTCTCCTGATTACTTGGATGAGTTAGAGGAAGATATCATCCTGGACAAAAGGAAGAGGACTTCACGCAAGGGTGATGTTGATTATCTTTGAGTAGGCTTAAAGGGCACACATCCAAACAGGGAAAAGTGGATTGAGAAGGACAATGTGAGGGAACTCTTCCCTCACTTATCTGTTGATTGATGAAAGATTTTGGTGCTCCAAAAAGATCTCAGTGGGAAGGCGTGATCCAAAAAGGATCTAGAGAAGACTAAGGATATCTCAAAACTTGTAGAAGCAACTCAGGACCCTCAGAATGGCTGCAGCAGACATAGAAAGGGAAAAATTCAAAGTTATCAAAACTTAGTGAAAATTACATTATCGCGAAGAGCGCGTCACAAGATTTCCAACGACGCAAATGGCCCATCAAACGGAGTTACAAATCGAAATATATTCATGGTCAAATTTTGGGTCAACCTAGCCCAGTCAGCAGGGGGATGAGTCAACATCTGTATTGCTGACGTCAGCATCCGTACAACGTATGTGGAATGCGTAGGAAGGATACATGTGTCATGTTGATGTCATCATGGTGATGTGGAAGCATCAGAGGCTGCCACGTGTCACTCATATTTGGCATTTATGGGTCATTTCGTGGACCATTAAAATTGTGCCATGTGGCAGTCCATATAGCCATGTGGTAGACCATACGACTGACGTGGAAATATGAGTTGGCATACCATACGATGATGTGGCAGAGAGATTGTACAGTGGTTGATGTGGCCCAATAGTTGGTTGCCACATGGCCCAGTCATGGGCTACCACGTGGCAGTGGGAAAATGCCCAATGACAACCCGAGAATGAATTTCAAAAAATATATATGTAAAATTTTTGGTGGGTCTTCCAAATCCGATAGGACCCCGCCAAATCTGGCACCCGACCAATATCTAGAACCATTGAGAAGTCTGGCGAAACAACCAAATGCGTATATATACATTGTTACAACGGACAAGCCAAAAGCGGAGGCCCATGGGCTCGACCCCGAGACCTCCCCCTCTATACTCGCCTTAACATATGCTCCACAACCACTAGGCCAACAACCTTACATTGCTTACATCGACGTTTTTTTTATTTAAAAAATGAATCCACCCAGTGCTGTAAGGGGGGGCATATGAGGGTACGGATCGACACAGATTTCGAGATGTTTTTCTCAGCATTTATCGTAGGTTGCAAGGCATGGATACCGACACCGATTTTCTCTTGGGCCTAGGAGTGCCAGAGTCGGATCAAAGCGTGGAGACAATAATTTTGGGGTAATTCGATCCCACGAATCCAGTGGTGCTATCTGTTTTCTGATCTGAGCAAAGCTTCGACAGCTTGATTTCAGAATGAGGTATACTTATGTATTTTGTCAAATTATTTTGTTGAGTTAATAAAAAGGCCTACCCATTTGAGAGTAGGACCCAGAGACGTAGTCCACTAGGGACGAACTTCATTATCAAGTTTTTTTTGTTCAGATTTGATGCTTATGTCTCTTCATTATTGATTTTTTCCTTCTTTAATGGTGTACTTTAATTTATGCTCATTTAATGCAATTCTTTATAAGTCACTCGATGAAAAGATCCCAGATCAGCTAGGGTGATGCCCGACATCGCCCCAACCCCACGACCAAGCCCCAGACATTGCCCAGTAACCACCATGGGCCAAAACTAAAACCAAAACTAAAAAAATATAAGTAAAAAACAATAAAAAAAACTAACTTTTTTTACAAAACTATACCTAAATTTAACCTTTTTTTTCTTTTTTTTTTTCAAAAAATGTTAAGGATTTTGTTAAAGTTTTTTGAAAAAAGTCAATTTTTAAAAAAAGTTGGGCCTTTTTTAGAAAAAATTGGAAAACATCTAAAAAAAAATTAATGGGCCAAAACTAAAAAATTTTAAGTAAAAAACAATAAAAAAAACTAAACATTTTTTACAAAACTATACCTAAATTTGACCCTTTTTTTCATCTTTTTTTTTCAAAAAATATTAAGGATTTTGTTAAAAACAAATTGAACAAAGTCTCAATTTTTTTTTAAAGTTGGTTTTTTTTAGAAAAAATTGGAAAACATCTAAAAAAATTTAAGGTTTTTAAATTTTCACATGAAAAATTATTATGTGATTCAAAAATAATCTTATAATTGTTGTTTTGGTAAATGGTAAGAATTTAAAAAATAAGTAACCTCTGAAATGATAGATTCTCCTCAGATGTCTTCTCGTTGTTTCTCCCTTGTAGCTTGCTCCAAATCCTTTAATAAATACTTCCCAAGATATCACACACTGTAAAAATATAAAACGAGACTGTGTATATATAACACAGATGTTATAAATTATTGTTAGTATAACGAATGTGAGATAAATAAAAATTAGGTATATTGTCTACATATATACCTAAAATTATATGGATCATCGATATGCTTAATGAATGTGGGATAAATAAATAAACATGAGAAATATTGTATTTAACATATAAATAACGAAATAAAAGAGTAAAAGTTGTTTTTAATTTTTAAGGGAAAATACTAAAGCGAAAAAATTGGGGGGAAATTTTGGAGGGAAAAATTTGAGGGTGAAATTTTGGAGGGAATATTTTCAGATGAAAT
>SNQJ01S0018855.1:102470-125442 GCA_010110895.2 Picea sitchensis | reverse complement strand
TTGAGAGGATGAAGCGATCCCAAGAACAACACGTTGTTCAATAGTAGGTCCACACCATTCAGATCAAAGTCATGGAAGTGACTCAGAGGCTCCAACCAACATAGGATGAGGCTTGCCAACTATTCTCAGAGATTGAAGGCTGAGGAGAAGAACTGGAGCAAGTCATCACTGCAACTGAACAATGCTTAGAGGGACCTGTCAACAAAGCAGTTATCCAAGAGTTCATCAAGAAGGAGGCCATGGCGCAACAAGAGGTCGAAGCAGCTCGAGCCAAGCTCGAGGATTTTGAAGCAGAGCTACCCAGACCAGAGTGACTCAGGATGAGTCGTAGGTGAGGTTTGTAGGCGTGTTGGCCCTTGACCAAGTTTTGAGGATCCTTGGTCATGTTTGACCTATTTTTGGGACTTCGACAGGCTATCGAAGGCAGAGTGCAAGTCGAAGCAGAGATCGCAGGATCTCAGCCCCTTTTTAGGGATTTTTGGGTTTTGGGCTTATGTAACGGGTATGGGGATGTCGGCCCATGGTTTTACCCATGTTTAGGCCCTCTTTGTAATGTATAAATAGAAGTCCATGCGATGTAAGAAAGAGTCAAAGAAGAGGTTTTTGGTACTATGCTAAGTGCAAGTGATGATTGTAAATTCTTTGTGCATACTGTGTGGGATTTGCAAGGCTAAGTGCAAGTGATTGTAAGAGACTTCAAAGAGGCTTTGTGTTTTAACTCAGGGAAGGAGGATCTAGTGGAGTGCACGCAGATATCCTATCCTCTACAGAGTAAGATATCATGGCTCTGTGCATGTAGAATATTGACAGAAATAAATAAAGAAGAAGAGTTGGTGGACATAGCCCCAGGGTGGGGGTGAACCACATATATCCTACATTGTGGTTTCTTTGTGCTTTATGGTTGTTCTCTTGTTTATGTGGTTAGATGCTTAGTACACTAATATATGCTAAGAATAATCTAATGTGATATCTTAGTGTTGAATAATATGAATGAATGTTATATCTGATCTATGTTGGTATGCTTAGTGCTTGAATCTATTGGATTTGTGTGAATACTGCGTTGATCTATTATTAGGGTTTAGTTGCGCTGTAAACTAAGACTGAATATTAATTAACTATAACTACTACGTGCTCTGTTAAGGTGTTACAAACACAGATATGTGTCCCAGCTAAGGTTGCAAACATCTGAGTCCTGCAACCACCCCTACCTCTACCTCGGGTGAGACTTCATCTGCTTCGCAAGTGTTGTGCCAACACTATGCCCTTCAGTTTCATTTGAAGGATATAAATCGAGCCATATCCAAGCCATGGAAGAGGAAAGAATTCAACTTTTGAGATAAATCAAGAGGGGCGGAAAGAGGTATGTATTTACTATTTTTTTTTAAATTGAATATTTATCAACTATGAAAACATATGATCAATAATTTTCATTTATGTCATGTGCAGATTTCATAGTCAAAGCACTTCAAGAACATCAAAATCAACAATAAAGTGAAAGGAAAAAGTTGTACAAACATCGGAAGAAGTGTTATGATGCTCCAAAAAAATATTTAGGTATGATAATTGATGGCATGGACCAAAAGAAAACACTTCTACCATATTTTGTTCGTACACCCAAAAATTTATAGGAAGAGGATTTCATTTAGTTTCACTTGGTTGGTTGTATGGTTTTCAAGAGAAAAATGTGTCCAGGGGTTTACTTCACAACTCCAAATATTCATAATGATGCAAATATGACCATCACCTTAATTCATCATGTTCTCACTCACTAGTCTGGAAATATTCCTCAAGTTCTTTATCTACAGTTGGACAACACTAATTGTGAAAATAAAAATAAAATTGTGTTTGGATATCTAAGCATGCTTGTTGAAATGGGAATATTTAAAAAGGTGAAAGTTGGTTTCCTTCTTGTTGGACACACTCATGATCATATTGATCAAATGTTCAGTCATTTTTCAGTAACATTGAAGAGGGAAAATGTTGGAAGCCTACCATCATTGATCAAATGTATTAAGAAAGATACATTCCAGAGCCTGTTTTTCATATATTAGAATAAATTGTTGGCATGCGAAGATTTATTCAGGGATCGCATAGTGAAGAAAAATGTATTGATCAACTTAATGACATTAGCTTCCAACATCAATTTTGTTTCAAAAAAATTGATGGGAAAACACTTATATGGGGAAAGCAGTATTCAACTACTATAGAATGGGGGCCTTCATCATCTTTATCATTTTTGAAGTTCATTCTAGATCGTCCAATATTTGCATCAAAGTTATTAATTTTACAACCAGTTGTTGAAATCCATAATGCATGGAGGTGTAATAGAGATGTAGATTATTTTGAATTCTTGGAAGAAATAAAAAATTCCATTAAGGATACATATGAGTACTTTGATGTTCTTGATTCTGTTTGGTGGGAGTCTTTTTTCAATAGTCAGAGTGACATAATTTCAAGCTCAACAAATGAAGATACAATGTTGAAGACTCCATTTCATTGGCTACAAAATATGCCAAATGAATATGAAGAAACAAACATTGTTGAAGTTCAACAAGGATCTTAAGGTGTTATTGAGTTTACACAAGCAGAGGAAAGAGAAATGTATATTGGTTCATGAAGGTCGCATGCACAACGTGAATCCATGGAAGACCTTTACAGGGGTTTAGTACAAGATATTAAGGAGGGTACCATTATTGCAATTTTAGTGATTGAAGATCCACATGGTTATCCATTCTGTATTGGAAAGGTTATAAAGATTGAGAAATAAAATGATGATGTTATTGCAATTGAAGTTCATTGGTATGCAACAAGTACACAACCATTCAATGGTGTGTACAAGTCAGAGATGGTGGTTGAGAAACATGTCAATAGAAAGAGAAAAAGAAAGGGTCAAAATACAACTCGTTGTCGCACTAGCCTCTTAAAATTAGATCATGTTGACATACTTGTTTATGATTTCAATTTGATAAAGAGAGGAACTCTTTGCCCCAATACAACAGAGATTATCAAGTGGTTGTTGCCATAAGAAATAAATGCAAGATGGGATTTTGCTGAAACTATTCATAGATCTAAAAGGCATTTGTCATATGAAATGTTTGGCATGCATGTAGACTCAGATGGTGCATTCATTGACAATAGAGAAGAGTATGGATCATCTACATCTTCATCCAATCATTCATCTGAAGACAATGTAGACTCTGATGGTATTTCAGAAACCGTGAGTCAATCTGAATAAGTGTATGAAACATTTTATGTATTTTTTATCCATATGATGTTTGTATGGTAACTAGAAATGAGCATTGAACTTACATATGATCTTACATGAAGTTATGAATCTTTTTTTACGTTTTATGAATTATATGTTTTGATTATGGATAATATAACAAAATTTCTTAGCTCATATGTTTTGAATATGGACAATATAAAAATATTTTTAAGAAATAATTTATGTTTCATTCAATGTAACTTATATTTACTCTTTTTTATTAAAAGTAAAAAAATTATTAAAATGTGACGTTGAATTTATAAAGTATATTGTGATATTTTCATGGCATTATGTATTAACTTATGCTTTGAGTGATAATAAGATTTAAAAAGTAAACATTTAAGGGTTGATTTTATGATTTTGTTTACAGTAATGATGAGTTATTTTACCACTTTATAAAAATGTGCCATTTCCATACCCCGATTTTAGAATGGGTGCTACCGGTAGCAATACTTTTCAATTTGATGGTTGATTTTTAGGTTTTGGTTTTAATGGTACCAAGTGCTAAAAATATGATTTCAAATTATGTAAAATTTTAATTTTTTGAAAAAAAAAATCAAAAACATCTTTTTTTTAGGTGTTGGTTTTAAGGTTTTTTTGAGCTATTGTTTGAGTTTTGAAGGCCATGTTTGAAAAATGTTGTAATTTTGACCTCGTTTAAAAAAAATGGTGCTACCGGTAGCACCACTTTTTGATTTGGTGGTTGATTTTGATGTTTTTTATGCAAAAATGTGGGTTTTTTTCGGCCAGAGTTCTCGTTTTGAGGTCACAGTTCTCATTAAGTTGGAAACTTTGTTAAGATTGAAAACTTTGGGTCATCATATTTTGCATCAGTTTTTCTTGCTCATAGAGATGACTTGAGCAAACTTTGGCATGAGCAGTTTGGCCATATAAACTATCGCTCATTACAACAACTATGTAATCAACATATGGTGACTATTCTTCCTCATGTTTCTTATAGAAAAGGTGTTTGTGCCAGTTGTGTTCTCGACAAACATTATCAGGACAATTTTGACAAATGTGCCTCTTGGCACACCTCAACCCCTCTGCAGTTTGTTCACAACGATTTGTGTGGTCCACTTTCTTCTCCTTATTTTTCTAGGTGCAAGTATTTCTTAACTTTCATTGATGACTTTTCCAAATGCACTTGGGTTTACTTCTTAAAACTTAAGAGTGAAGTTTTTGGCCTGTAGGGCCCCTGCAGAAAACAAATTTGGACATCAACTTCAAAGGTTAAAAACAGATAATGGAGACAAATATGTGAATAATAATTTTACAAGTTATTGCACTGCACAGTGCATCCAAATGCAACACATTGTTACATATACAACACAAAAAAATGGTGTTGTTGAGAGAAAGAACTGCACATTAAAAGAAATGGCTAATTGTATGATCTAATATAAGGGATTAAGTCTAAAGTATTGGGAAGAATCCATTAACTATGAAAATTACATAGTAAATTACACTCCCACAAAGGCTCTTAAAAATATAACACCGGAAGAATCATGGAATAATATTAAGCCAGATGTAAGCCACTTTTGTGTATTTGGCATTGTAGCATGGGCTCACATTCGTGATGAGAAAAGGAAAGCTTTACAGCCTAAAAGTGAGAAGTGTATTTTTGTTGGTTATTTTAAATATGTCAAAGGTTACATACTTCTTCAACCTCATTCAAATGAAATTGTGTTTGAAGAGATGTTAAATTTGATGAAAATATCTTGGCTTGCAAGCCTAATTTGGTGTTTGTGCCTTCTTCGTCCTAAGAGCCATCTTCAACATTTGTTCCATCTTATATTCTTATTCTGGTTTCTTCTTCTTCAGATGATGATAGTGAGGATGAAAATCCACCTCTGCCTGCTCACATTCCTATAGATGACTCCATTGAACCTGAACCTCACAGTTCCATCGGGCCTCTTCTCTTTCAGCTGAAGTTTCAAAGACTCATGATCCAGAGACATTTTCAGAAGCTTTAGGTCATTCAGATTGGCATACAACAATGAATGAAGAGTATTGTTCTTTAATGTAAAATGATACTTGGGATCTTGTACCTCTTCCTAAAGGAAGAAAACTTGTCATATGTAAATGATTCTACAAAAATAAGGATGCATTGGATGGAAATGTTGAAAGACTCAAGGTTCGTTTAGTTTCCAAAGGATTCTCTCAAGTTGAAGGCATTGACTATAATGAAACATTTTCACTTGTAGCCAAAATAAATTCCATATTCCTTGTTCTAGCCCTTGCAGCCTCACATAAATGGGAGGTCCATCAAATGGATGTCAAATCCACCTTCTTGCCTGGGCATTTGTAGGAAGAAATATACATGGAACAACCTCCTCAATATGTCCAGAATGACTCCATCCTTGTTTGTCTCCTTAAGAAATCTCTTTATGGTACTGAGCAAGCTCTTGGAGCTTGGTATGCCAAAATTGACAACTTTCTTCTTGATACCATCTTTTCTAGATGTCATTCTGACCCTAATGTATATACCAAGAAAGTAGGAATCCATCTCATAATCCTTTTTCTTTATGTTGATGACCTTATCCTAACTGGCAATGACCCAAAAAATTTGACCCATGTGAAATCCAACCTTAAAATGAAATTTGAAATGATCGACTTAGGCTATTTTCACTATTTCCTCAACCTCCAAGTTTTGCAAACCAAGGAAGGGATTTTTCTTTCCCCGTCTAAGTATGCATCGGACCTTCTTTGTCACTTTCACATGGAAGACTCAAAACCAGCCCCTTTTCCCTTCTATTCTGGAGTCAAACTTGTTGCCACATGTACTTCTCTTGAATTTGATGCCACTTTGTACCATCTCTTAGTTGGTATCCTCTTATACTTGACTCATACATGTCCTGATATTTCCTTTATTGTTGGTCTCGTTGCCAAGTATATGAAAACACCCTATGAAATTCATTGGAAAGAAGCTAAAATGATACTTCAACATGTCTAAGGTATAGTTCAATTCAAGATACATTATAGCTCAAGGGGGAATCCTTTATTGGTTGGTTTCACTGATTCAGATTGGGCTGGCGACCCTAATGATTGAAATTTTATTGCAAGTTATTTTTTTAGCCTTGGCTCAGAACCCGTCGCTTGGTCCTACAAGAAACAACAAGTTGTTTCTCTTTATTCAGCAAAAGTGGAGTATCGAGCAACGGTTAATGCAAGTCAAGAGACCTTGTGGCTTTGACATATCCTTTCAGAGTTTGGATTCCAACAACACCATTTGACCACCCTCTGGTGCGACAATCAGAGTGTCATCAAGCTCTCCAAAGATCCATTTTAACACCAGTGCAACAAAGACATTGAGCTACACATGCACTTCATTAGAAATCGCATTCATGATCAAGTTATTGAAGTTCTCTTTTTCCCTATTGAAGATCAAGTTGTAGACATTTTCACAAAGTTTCTTGCATAAGAAACTTTTTCCAAACCTTGATCTATGTTAGGAGTTCAGGGAGTTGTCATTAAGGGGTGATAGGCTCTAATGCCTCCTTCCTTATCCTATTGTGTCACCTTTTTAAATCCGTCAATCATATCCCAAGTTGCTCTTAAGGTGGGATCTTAATATATTTAGACACTTAAGGGATAGTTAATATCAACTTTGTCTAATGCGTCTTTAGGTAAAAGTGTGTTTTTTTAATATGCATTTGTAGTTAGTTAATCTGATGGTCAAAATATGTTCCTAACGTAGAGTGATCTGATGGTTCATATTATCCTCGATCTTAATGGCTACATTGATTCATGGATTAACGCTTGATTGGTCCATGATCTCTATTTAAAGAGCATGGAGGGTCATTTTCTAATGATTGATCGTAATAAAATATCTTTTAAATCTCTTTGTAATAATTTTATTTTTCATTAATAAATTGCTCCAAGTGGCCACGTTGGTTGGGGTCATGGATGTTTCCTCGTAGGGGTTTTACTATGAAAAAGCATCGGTACGTTGATCTTTGATTTGGTTGTGTGAGTGCTACTGAAGGTGTTCGTCCTTTGTTGGAATACATGTGTTGTCTAACACCTGAGGGGTACAACAATAGAGGCATGAAGTTGGGATGCTTTAGAAAAATAGCTTCAAGAATACAAGATTGAAGCAAATTTGATAACACAAGAACAACAATGGTTCCAAGAGGGAATAAATGCACATCTTGAGACCACCAATGATTCAAATCATGTTTGGGATGTGCATAAATAGGTCTAGTAAATGCAGGAGAAGTACAATCTTGATATAGCCACAGTACAAGACACCCCTATTACTAATCATTTGGCCTACTTGGTTGAAATGAGAAAGATGACCATCATGGAAAAATGAGCATTAGAATACTAGTGATATTTTGAAAGTTGATTGTAGCATATTTCCCCACACGTATACAACACTTGTGCATAAGTTTCTAAGGATACCCCCTTGTAGCAAGCACCACTAGCATTGCCTCCAAGACCAAGGTTTAAATTTTTCATCCCCAATGCGTCGACTATCCATCCAGCCATATTGGAAGAATTAGCACAAACAACCAGTACTTAGATGGAAAAACCTTAGTGTACTTGTAATTTTTGAATATAATTTTGAAATTTTGTATTTTTTCTTAACTCCCCTTCTTTAATATGAAGAAGGATTTGAAGGTTGAGGAGATGTTGGAGGGCCTAGTTGACTATGCCTATGAGTCGATCAAATTTAAAATATTTAATCAATTATGAATCTTGGTCGATTAGACAGTCTGGTTGGTCAACCGCTAGGTCAAGTTGACTGACCAAGGTATTTATGACAGTTGCAACTACCTTCCAATAATGAAAATGTATAAGTAGGAACGATTCCACAATGTAAATGGTTGTTATCAATCATTTAATAAAGACTAATTGTTGTTATTCCACCACTACTTTTCTTCTCTCCTCCTTTTATGCATGCATGCTTGTATATTACTTGTTGTATACTATGGTTGTGTGAATGCATTACTGATAACATATAATGTGTAATCCATTAGATTATAACACTTGATATTCCTTGTTATCCATGATTCTATGTGCACTATGGGTGCAATATTGTGCAATATACAATGCTCCATATGCTTTATTCAAAGGTGACAATGTATTTGAGTAGAATCCTTTTAACCAATCGAAGGCAAGTCCCTTTGTTTTAAAGTGCAAATTATATTCATGGGTGTGTGATGGAATTTTTTGCATACTTGGTTACATGTAACACTCGGTTAATTTTTCAATGCTGATGAAAATAGATATAATAAATTCAAACATCAAATGTTCACTAATGGAATCTCACATGACATGGCCTTGGACATGTAAGTATATGTACACTTTACATTATCCAACACTTCAAACACTTCAAAAGAGTCCATCAACCTGATAATGAGTATCTAAGCATACATCAACTAAAAGGATCTCACATACATGGCCTTGAACACATTATAAACACATGTACTTGAGATGATACAACTCTTAAAAGGGTCCATCAACCTAATAAATGAGTTCTAAGTATACCCAATACAAGACTCCAATATAATGGAAATTAAACATATCACTTTGGTTAAAAATGCATATAGTATGGTATGCTCTAATTCCTATTATTTCAATTCTTTTGTCATTTCTCTTAAAGTGGGCCTTTTAGAAAATCTTTATTGTGTTTGGGATAAATGGAAATTCATATTAATTTCAAAAAATATGTGTCAATCAATCAATTATTCCTCTTATATTATAAACGTATGGATGCCTAAGAGTGGGATAATTTATCTCATGTTTAATGTCAAGCATTTGGTTAGAGACATATTCCCGTATTTGAAAGTTGGTGAGAATAGATTTTGCATAAAACTTAAGGGAGTTGCTTGCTAGAGGTTGGACCATTGATCCTAGTAAAGTGCATTTTGTGTATACTTGGTAAAATTGGGGATTTGTTTTTGGTAAGTCTGACTAATCTATGTATAAATTAGAATAATTAAGGATTTATTTTGTCCATTAAAGGAACCAAAACAATCAAATGGGAATGTAATTCTTCTATGTCCAAATCATTCCTACCAATGGGAAACCTCAATCCATACAGTGAGAATATATATCATTATATATACTGAGAGAGAATAGATTGGTTATGGGAGTGATCAAGTAAATGAAAACTTCTCTAAGTCTCGTTCTACCTAATTAAGGGACTTGTTCCATCTATTGAAGATATTGAAAATTAGAAATTTTCCAAGATTCACTTTAATTAGTGACTCTCTTAACTCACCACAAGGAACATAGGGTACATTATTGCTTGATACTATTGTTTTAGCTAAAATATATACACAAGGAGGAAGTGTTGGTATTCATGGTATTGTTGAATGCCTTCTGGAAATTCATCCCAAAGGTGATACACGAGGTGATGAAATACCTCCTAACAAAAGACATATAGACATACATATGAACGAATATTTCTCTATTTGTAATACTTTGAAATGGTGTATCTTGCTAGGATATTTTTTTGGTTGTATTAGAGCATCCACCTCTAAACATGTGTTTTGATGCATGGATAGGGAAAACCAAATTAGATATTGCTCCATCTAGTTTACATGGATTGGGGCCTCTTTTGTTGAATGCATCTTTTGTTGTTTAACTCCTACAATTTTCTTTAAATGGTTGCAGTCTACAAGATCAAGATTCATTACAGTGCAATATTTGACAATATTACATTTTATTGCACATCAATGGTATGTTCAATTGACCTATAAGAGGTAGCATCATTAGTTCCTTGAGCACATTCTCATATATATTTAATGGATTTTGTACTTTTTGACCATATTCAACAATATTTATAACTAGTTACTCAACATTTGTAGGTCAAGCTTCTTGCAACTTCTATAATTAGAGTACGACTTATATTGATTTGGTCTCTGTCAAATTTCTACATATGATGAATTTCGATTAGGTTTCCAAACACAACACTAACCATTTTGAATGGTACCACATTAGACTCAACTACACTGACATGGTTAATAGTGGTGATTGAGAGTCAAAACTCACACTCTTTGGTGACAAATAAATCCATATTTGTGTAGGCATTACAATAAAAATGGGTTCTTTTGTAGAGTTGTCATTAGGACAAGGTGCCCTAAAACTAAAAGTCAAGAGTTTTCCTGGGATTTTTGAATGGGCATTGAATGCCCACCAACAACAGAAGTTTTTCACTATCACTACGTCGATATGTAACTGATGTAGATATCTTTTCTATTTCAATTATTATCTCCAACAACTTCTTCCTTTGGATCTAGTGGTTATTTATTCTTCCTTTGGATCTAGTGGTTATTTAGTCAAGTGGTTATTTCTTGCCAATGTCAATTTATTGTGGGAAACGATTAATGTTTGTATCTTAGTTGACTCTTGACCTTCATTAGAGTCATAATTCCTATAGTCATCCTAAAATATTACCTAAAATACCTTTAGGTATTTATTTTGTCAATACAAAAATAAACGTTCACTAAGAGACACTAATTCCACGTATGCACTCTTTATTGTTGGTTTTTTCAACATTAAATCAATGTCTATTACATCAAATACATTATGAAGGTTTAGCATAGTCATCAGTGTAGTGTTGCCTTCTCGTCAATTAAGTGATGCCAATATTTGTAGACAATTTTAAAACTATGGATATCAGAATAGGTTTGGACATGTCTAACGTCGAATATATGTCCATTATTTCTTGATTACCCAATGAATAATATACATCAAATAAAAAACACTAAAAATGGACAAGGATGGAAATTTATATTAAAATGTAGAAACCTGGGCTAATCTTACTAGTCCTTAATATCCAAAATGTAAAATGTTTGGTGATACTTTTGTAAAAATATTCAAATTTCTATGGATTTTATATAGTTTCTATAATATTTTGGCGATTTTTAATGTAAAATAATTTTATTCTATGGAATTTGGGAGAATCGTTTTTAGAAAAAATGAAAATTGGCGAATCTTTTTTTCGGAAAACCATGGAAAATTAGCCCATTTGCGAAATTTAGCCCCTAAAATCATCTATGAACATGGATATGGTTAGGTTTTTGACATTTATTCGATAGGATACAAGTCACATAATCAATGTATCATCCTTGACATTAAGTTTATGTTATGTGTAATCATTTTGAACATGTATTCAACATTTTTAACATCAAATACACATGGAAAAACAAACCCAAATGTACTAGTGTGATTATGTTTTTAAAAAACATCAATCTTTTACAACATAAATGCATCAATGTGTTATTACAAAACTAATATCAATGCCCCTACAATTACCATGCACAATGGTACTCATAACATCAATGTGCACACTAGTGTCCCTAGAATTAATATGGACACCATCATAATTCAACACTTAGTTCTTATTGGGGCTAAATAGACAATGGTCGTACGTTAATAAACACACCAATGTTAACGCATTATAGCATCATTATTATCACATGACTTGCATGACTCCAACGTATATGGTGTTCTTAGACCTACTATGAGCAACAATGTGCCATTATACATAACACACTAGTGCACTTTATACCTAAGAGCAGTAGTGTAGAAAAGTGCCCCCCCTCCCCCGCTAAGTTGGAAATTTAGTTATAAGTAACCTTTGCAAAAACCTCCACAACCATTATCAGAGGTTTTTGCGTAGCCTTTTATTTACATTTTTTTCCAATCTTGTAACACTAAAAACCTCTACTAAATCTTGTTTTATAGCAATGAAGAGTTAGAGAAATGTTCTTAATTTGTTGGTAAATAAAATTATTACAATTATCATAATAAGTATGATCAATCCACTAACAGATGCAAAATTCTTCAGGCTAAGAAAGAGTCCAAGGTTCTCCTCGCAAAGAAACAACCTAAAGAAATAGATGCAAAGATTTTGATTGATAATGCAATTGCTCCAAATTTGCAACTTAACGTGATGACAAGAAACTACTCTGCCAAGCACTTTTCACCTAGAATTGTGAAGTAAAAGATTGTTTATTTTTTCTTATCATTGATAATGGAAATGAGAAAAACCTAGCATCGCATAAGCTAGATTTAGATATGTAGCTCTACTACATCTCATCCTACTCCCCATCACTTATGTTGGTTCAAAGATAATGGGAATGTATAGCATTGGTAACATAGAAAATTTTAGGGGCGAAATTCCGCCCATGGGAGAAATTTATCCCCTTACATATTTTGGTAGGGAGAATTTTACATATTAAAAAAAACCCATATTAATCCCAATTCGCCCCCCCTTTATTTTTAAAACAATATTAATTATATATTTAGCCCCAAAATGGCAGTCGAAATTTAAATATTAATTACATTTCCGCCTTGGAAAAATGGCAGTCATCCTCCCTTTCGCATGATTTTTGGGAGTAGTCATTGATCTTCCGGGGTTTTGTCCCATAGTTTTAGATTTTTCACATGGCCAAGGACCATGATTCACCTCAATTTGGGAATGGTCATTGGCCTTATGGTTTTTTCTCCCAGCGATTTGGATTTTTTACAAAGGATGCCCTCGATTTGGAGATTTTACATGAATTCAGTCATGGGTTTTAGAATATTTTGCCCTAATTTGATGGTGATTCACAATATGAATAGATCCAAGTTTTTCACCTTAAAATGTTCAGCCACACCTAGCTTGAAATATTCAAAGGCCAAGTTCCAACTTGAAATTCTATTGTCAAAATTTACAAATTACAGGAGGAGAAAGCGTCGAGTTCTTGCCATCTTATCGGTCGCTCTATGTCAACATTTCTAGTTTCCAGCCTGGCCCCTATAGCACCTTGATATTGGTTAATTCATAAGTGGTTTTTGAGCCCTCTCTGCAACTTTTGAAATTTCTCACGACTGTGTAGGGATAATCTTAATATATTATCATTTATGGGCTCATGGTTCTTCGCCCTGCCAATAGCAGAGTTGTTTTTGGAATTCATTAAGTGCATATGCTAGTAGGGATTATCCTAATCAGTGATAGAACCCACCCATCATCTAATATAGTAGAGGATTCAGGTCATGACGAGTGATTTTTTGGGTTAGTGATTGGAGTAGATCAATAGTTCTATGTTTAAATTTTTTAGCTTACCCGCAATTTGGATAAATTACCTATGTGTTTTTAAATCATTCTCACAAGATGGTGTTGAAACACAGTGTTTCAACATGGTGTTTCAGCTTTTTTTTCCCAATGCTCATTGCTTGTGTGTTTCCACTCACACGTSTCATCCTGATCAGTGATAGAGCCCACCCAGACTCCAGGATAACAGAGGTTTCATGTCATGACGAGTGATTGTTTGGGTTAGTTATTGGAGTAGATCACTACTTACTAGTTCTTTGTTTAAGTTTTTGAGCTTACCCACAGACTACAGTTTGGATAAATTACCTGAGCATTTTTAAATCATTCTCACAATTTGGAGTTGAAACATAGTGTTTCAACACCATGTTTCCCAATGCTCATTGCATATGTGTTTCCATGCACAAGTGTCATTTTGATCAGTGATAGAGCCCAACCAGCCTCTAAGATATCAAAGGCTTCAGGTCATGACGAGTGATTGTTTGGGTTAGTCATTGGAGTAGATCAGTAGTTATGTAGACTATGTTTAAGTTTTTGATCTTACCCACAGTTTGGATAAATTACCTGGGCATTTTTAAATCATTCTCAGAAGCTGGTGTTGAAACACGGTGTTTCAGCACTGTGTTTCCAAAATCCCCATGCTTGTGTGTTTCCACGCACAAATGACAGAGAACCCATGTCCCAACTCCCACCAATCATACTATCTTTCCAAGCAAGAATATAATCCAAAGAAAAAGTAATGCAATTGTTCCCACAAAGCTACAATTTCACATTCGTAAATCTATTTTAATAGAGCAAATTCCATTCAAATGCATTCTTGTACTTGTGTGGATATTGTAGTATCAAGACCATGTCACGCATAGAGATAAACATAATTATATATATTTTTAGATAGATGTGGCATTCCTAGAGTGAGTTTGTGTCGAACAATGAGCAAGAATGAAAAATCTGATGCATACATTTCTACAAACACTTCATATGCATCCTCATACAATATTCTAAGTTGTTGGTATTATAATTTCATACAAACATTTCCTCAAGGCTCAACCCATTTTTATAGCCTATATCATATTGTACAATGTATTTCTTACTATGTAGTATGCTAATAACATAAAAATAATGAAAGATAGTTATCCATATGGTCATATTTCACCATGAAAATCAATTAACCAAAATTTTCCACGATCCACTCTAGGTTTTTCCTAACCCACCATATACTACTATTTCAACCCAATTATAAAAAAAAACATAAGAACCCATGCCCCAAACCACCCTTACTAAATCTACTCCCACTATTATTCCAGATTCAGTTCATTGTTGTTCCAGAATTAGTAATTTTCAATTCAATTAAGTTTTTTATCATTCCATATTTCAGTTATGTTTGGGTACACAAATGCATGATATATTCTTACTACTTAGAGAAGGGCTCCAATCCCTAGGGGATAGGTAGTTAGTGTGCATGCATGAGGAGCTGAGTGAGGGTGCAAAGTTTAAGGAGGAGTGTACATGCATACATGCCACAACCATTCTCCAATTGGGATGCATTAACTCAGGAACTATTATCCATTTGATTAGGCAGTAGGATTAGGGTTTGAGGATGCTTCAGAATTCTTGCATGTGTCCAGTTTATTGTTTTTATGTCTTCAATTTTGTTGTTCATATTATCAGTAATATGTGTTTGTAGGTGAATGTACTCTATAGTTATTATTTGTGCGTGAATGTACAAATCATCATCATTGTTTGACATGGCATAGCAGCAAAACTTTAAACATGGAACAAATAGAAACATCTCATCACTCATATCATATGACATACAAAGGTCCCAACATAAAATAATGGACCATTGTACTCTGTAATGGTGTAAACATCAAGGATCTGGTATAAACCCAAGAAAAAACATGTGGTAAAATTCACATGCAAAATGTCTAACAATAGGGACCTTCCAATATAATATATATCTTTGTATCTAAGACTGAATGTATCCATACAGTTTCTCATGAGTCATGGAAAACACTTCTATACAAAACAGATTATCAACCTAAAACCAACCTATCACAAGAAAAATAGTTTTTAAAAATGGATTTTTATTGATGTGGCATTATTTTGAGCCAATAATAATATGCAAGATGAAAATGACTTGTTGTATGTTGAAGTGATTTCTTTTTAGATAAGTATTGTTGGTTGTGTAACTTGTTGAGAAGAATTGAGTTCTTAAAATTGATATATATCTTGCATTTTTGTTGACTTGGAAAATGGATGACTAATTTTATATTATTTTTCTCATGCAGGTTTCAATTTTGGTTTCTAGATCTATTTGAAATTCTAATTTTGAAAATTTCAGTGAGATGTCAAACAACGATCGTGGAAAGAAAACATCAAAACAAAGGAATGCATTTTCATACTTTCAAAAGCCTCAATCCAAGAAACTAGATTCTCTTCATGAATCAAGATCTTTTGAGCCACCCATTAGTGAAAGAGATGTCAACTCTTATGAGAATGCATCTAATATCCATATAATAGATGATGAAATAGGTTCCTCTAGTGATCAAATTGAGTTGATTTCACCAGAAATTGACAATAACAATGTTGAAGGTTTTTCCTTGGAAGGAAACACAAACCATTCACAATCACGAAAAAGGAAAAAAGGCCAATGGGATAGAGGGAGACAATTCCAATCGGAAGGGGTCTCAAAATTTCCATTTATTGAACCAATACCTCCAACAAATAAGAAAAAGGCTTCAAAATAAGTTAGATGCATTATATGTATTTGGAAACTTGGAAAGACGGTAAAATTGCAGATGAAGTTAGATACAATAGAGAAGCATGCAAGAAAGGTGTATGATAAGGAAATTGTAAATGGCGAAGAGAAATCTATTATCAGATGGAAATCTTCTGAGGAATGTCAACATGTCAAATATGAAGATAAATATAATAAATACTTAATCAGTAAGAGAAACCTTGAGGCAAGTGGAGGAACCATCACATCTCTATTTGGAAAGGAAATGGAAATAAATTTGTTATCCAAGACGATGCAATTAAGCATTGTATTTCACATCTTATCTAGAGGTCGTCATATGACAGATTTTCCATATTACAAGAACTTTATATATTTTCTTGAAGTGTCAAATTTCCCATATTCTCATTGTTCAGTAATGAGTGGTTGGGAATGGGCACAATATCTATCTCAAGTAGAAAAGGATGATTTGAAAGAGAATATTGCAAATGCTAGGTTTTTTTCATTGTCTTTGGATGAAGTTACAACTATTGATAATACTTCATGGATCTACATGAGAATTTATATGGTTAATGATCATGTTAGGAATTTATATTTACTTGGGATTCATAAAATGAGGGAGAATTCTACAACTCAAAATATTTATGAACTTGTTATCAATACTTTGAAGGAAATTGGTGGTGTGGATCATTTAGTGATTGCGAAAAAGTTGGTATGTTTTGGAGCAGATGGACCAGCAGTCATGCAAGGGCAAAGGAATGGCATTTGTGTCAATCTACAACTATCAGCTTCACCATTTATGATTAGTATTCATTGTATGGCTCATAGAATGAACCTTGCATTTAAAATAGTAAGCAATTTTCCACTGGTTTCAAAAGTTGAAGATCTTGTATGAGAAACTAATGCATACTTTTGTCCTAGCCCCAAGCGATTTAAACAATTTGTTGAGGGTATTACATATGGAAAAAAGATACTAAAATATTTTGATACAAGTTGGATCTCATTGAATAGACCAACTCAAAGAATATTTAGTGAGTATTGATCCTTAGTAGGAGTGATGTATGAACATCGCTTCAGTGTAGACAAAGCTCAAGATATTCTCTTTTGATTAACTGATATAGAGACATTATTAACATTGGCTAAAATTATTCCTATGCTTTATGAAATTAATGTCCTTGTGAAAATGTCTTAGATTCGCACAATGTATATTGTAGAATACATACATACAAGAAAATTAGCATGTCTTCAATTAGATAATTTGTATACAATGTCAGAGTTATTATTGAAAATTATTTGAAGTTTGATGGAAAATGAATATTATGTATGGCATTGTGTGTGTATATGGTTCCATTTTATTATATTAGTAATATGTGATGAATCACTGAAGAGTGCCATGCGTCAAGAGACCAATTCAACAATGTTGTGATTTCAGTGAAGCGCAACTTGATAGAAATTGTAAAATCACTAGCATCAGAGATAAGGGAATGATTCTTAGAGATAAATTATTGGAGCACATTTATTTGGTATACCCTCAATATAGGAACCCAGGACACAATAGAGAGGCTAAAATAGTTGACTTTTTAGCAAAATTAAAAAAATTAGTGAACAAATTTGGCAAGAATCGCAATGTACAAGGAGAAGAGATTGAAGGTATATTAGATTCATCAAAGTTGTATCAACAAGCCAATATCCTTGGTCAAACAATGTTAGCTCAATATTTTGGTTTTGAGAAACCTCTAGAACATGGTGCAATAACAATATTAGGAAATGAATTAGGTGAAAGCCAATACCTAGAAGAAAACATGTTAGAATATTTCAAATTAGTAGATTTATGTCAAACCATGACATTGGGATCGGTGGAGGATGAGAGAATGTTTAGTGCATTGTCATTCTTGAAGTAAAAATTGAGGAAAAATATTGATAAACATATGGATACATGTTTAAGATTATATGTAACAAAGTATGACATAAACAATTTTCCATTCGATAGAGCACTAGCTCTTTGGCGATCAGATTGTGATAGAAGGGGAGAATACAACACAACAAATCCTTCTAATGAAATTGATATGGAAGATAATATTTTAGAGGCTCATAATAATAGTTCATATAAAAAGTTTCTTGTTCATTTTTTAGAAAATGAGGGTCGACATGTTGATGTGAACTGGGATATTAATATACCCCAAGATGTTATCTAAACCAATATAGATGAGGGGACTCTTATTTTGACTTGCATGTTCCCTTGATGATTGGTGTTGTATAAATAATGAATGGAATGGAACATGTGATGTGATTCTTATTATTTTATTGACTTAATGATCCAAGTGGATATTGGTGGCCACCCACCTGTTCCATATTCCATCTGGCTCATCTAGACAATTTTCAATTCAGCACGTTTCTCTGTAATGGGGACATTTCTTTGTAATTGTGGGCTCTACACTTACGGGGTTGTCCTGAAGCCCTACACAACATCCAGGTGGATATTGGTTGTCGCCCACCTACTCCAACTAGCTTATTTTGGAATTTTTCATGCCAGTACATCTTTATGTACTTCGAGGGCCGTTTTGGGGCTCTAAACAGTGTTTTCTCAGCCTACCACAGTCAAACTATAGAAAAAGTTAGATTTTGATGGAATAATGTGTTATTCTTGAAAATACCTTTCCAACGAGCTATCACACACTTCAAACGGAGATCGTATGCAAAATTCCCACGTGAATTTTGTCGGTTCATCTCCTAGGGTTAGGTTTTTGGATATCTAGGGTTTTGTCATTCATGTTTATCATAAAAGGGCCTTCATAACCTCATTGTAATCATATTATTGTGAATGAGTGTAGTTTCCACATCTCTTCTCAGAGATAAAGCTGCCACCATTTTAGTGAGTCTTGCACTATGTATTTTTACAGTCTCTTTACAATTCTTTCATTAATAGAAATCATGTATTGTTGTATTTCTCTATTTCTGGCAATTCTCATGACTATTTCATTATAATATCTTTGTTTTCATTTCGTTCTAAAAATAATCTGGATCAGTGGTATCAGAGCAGGCTACCCTTGATCATTTTTCAGCACATGTCCCCAACAAGGTTCGAGTATATCCAATTGGGTCTCGAGCTTGTCTCTCTTGAGGAAAATCACTCCCGCACGCCCAAGAAACCCTCGATGGTGACATAAAATAAAAATGGTGGAGCACAATATTCTATTAACATGTTGCTTGAGAAATCTCTCGCGCGATAGAGGGACGAAATGATAGAGAATTTTCCACACATCCTTCAACGTCTGTCGATAGCAATAGGCACATCTTCATCAAGCGGTTATTTTGGAGGAACCTCTCCCTTCAAGGTACAAGTTAATTTTTATATTCCCATATTTGAAGGTCAGATAGATGTGGATGCCCTAGAAAATGGTTAAATCTATTAAAAGGTTATTTTTTTGTTCAAAATTTTTCCAACAACGAAAATATCACCTTTGCACTCATCAAGGCTCTCCCCCATGTCAAACATTGGTGGGAAACTTACTAGGAGAAAAGTTCCACAGAGGAATCTGGAATATATGGGGTCGAGCCCACTTGGGATTTTTTTGTCGATGCGGTCAAGCAATAGTACTATCCTGTTGATAAATATGAAGACCAGTACATGAGATGGACCATACTGGGGCAAGAGAAGAGACAAACAGTGTCGTAGTTCACAAATACTTTCCATACCTTGCGCACCAAGCTGGGCATCAAATAATTTGAGTGGCATCTGGTTCTGAAATATCGTGGGGCTCTGCATAGGTACATTCAAATTGATATGAATTTCCTAAACATATCATCATCGGGAGCTACCTATCGATATGCTATCAAAATTGAGCAGAAATTTAGGCACCAGAACAAATGGGAATTCAGGTCTGCAAATCTGCAACAACCAAAGCATGGTAAGGATGGCCCTAACCAATAGCCTCTAGACAACCAGTCTAGGACATAGGACTTGAAGGGTAAAGGAAAGATGAAGAATGACACTTGGAAGTGGTGTGACTTCCACAAAATACCCTGGAAAAATATTGATGAATGTCGCTTCAAACATTCATTGTTGGTCGAGGTCAAAGACACAGAGCCAAACCCTGATTCAGAATTTGATCCAAAAAATATTGAAAGTAGACAGATCATTGACGCAGACCCCACTGTTATTGTCGCGACCACAAAAATTCARCCAGAAGAACCAATCGATCCTGAAGAGGGGGAGCGCCTCTTCCATTCATAAATGTGGGTGAAGGGGACCCCGTTGAATTTCGTTGTTGATAACAACAGCCGAAAGAACCTTATATYAGCTAAGGTCATCAAACAGTTTGGGTTGTCRACAACACCACACCTGCATCCATACAACATCGGATGGCTTCACCAAGGACGAKATCTATGTGTTAGTCAACAATGTTTCCTGTCCTATAGCATCCAACCCTTCAAGGATGAGGCAGTGTGTGATGTTTCCCCTCTTGATGTATGTGATGTTGTTTTGGGTCAACCATATATGTGGAAACTTCATTTTTACTATGATTCTAGACCCCGTAGTGTCATTATTACTCTGGGAGGTTAGATCTATAGGATACCATAGGTATTTTTGACTATTGTTCCACCAAAACAGTGTCACAAGGTAATCTCTCATACTGCAAAATTAATCCTCTTCACAGTCTAATCAAAGGATGCACATAAGGCCACTACAACCATTGCAGCCTCAACACCTTATATCTAACAAAAACATATTTTCGAAGAGAAATAAGATATTTTTTCTTCACCTACAACAAGTTCGTGACAGCCTTCCATAGACCAAGCAACGCAACTTATCCAGCAAGGCACACAGCTCACCAAGATTCAGACTCAGAAAGTGCTTTCCCCTCTTCCCCGGACACTCAATGCTATGGATACCATTGCTTCCTAATGGGGGATGATTGATTCAAGTGGTTATTGGTGGCCACCCAACTGTTCCATATTCCAACTGGCTCATCTGGACAATTTTCAGTTCAACACGTTTCTCTGTAATGGGGACATTTCTTTGTAATTGTGGGTTCTACACTTAAGGGGCTATCCTGAATCCCTACACAACATCCACTTGGATATTGGTGGCCTCCCACCTATTCCAACTAGCTTATTTTGGAATTTTTCATGTCAGTACATCTATATGTACTTCCAGAGTTGTTTTGGGGCTCTAAACAGTGTTTTCTTGGCTTTCCACAATCAAAATATAGACGAAGTCAAATTTTAATAGCATAATCTGTAGTTTTTGAAAATACCTTTCCAACGAGCTATCATGTGCCTCAAACGAAGATCGTATGCAAAATTTACGACCAGAGGAAGTTAATGTACTAACTTACCCCAATGGGGCCCACATGACTTTTGGCGTTTCATCTCCTAGGGTTAGGTTTTTGGATGTCTAGAGTTTTGGCATTCATGTTTATCATAAAAAGGCCTTTGGATCCTGATTGTAATCATCTTATTGCAAATGAGTGTAGTCGTCGCATCTCTTCTCAAATACAAAGTTGCCACCATTCTAGCGATTATTGAACTTTGCATTTTTACAGTCTCTTTACAATTCTTTCATTAATAGAAATCACGTATTGTTGTATTTCTCTGTTTCTGGCAATTTTCATGAGTATTTCATTGTAATATCTCTGCTTTCATTTCATTCCGAAAATAATCTGGATCACTTAATTGTTCCTCTATTTTTGGAGTACGTTGGGAAAAGGTAATTCTTTATGGGAGAAATATTACCATCAGTAAATTTGAGACTGAATTTAAGGTAAAAATAGGTTTTGTATTTTGTATTAAATAGTGTAACATTGAAGCTACATTTATTTGATCCAAGCTATTTTAAGTTTAATGGTTTGATAGTTAACTAAGACATCCTCTTTTTCCTATCTATGATAGGAAATGAAGTTGCATTTGATGAAGTTGAGACCTATCTCTTCACATAGATAGTGTCCTAGTAATAGTATTAAAGGATAAATAACTAATTAACAATACTTTCTCTAAGCAAGAATGGGCTCATTCAAGACTCAAGTGCATGAAACTTCTTGGATTTGTAACTTTGATATCTTGGAAAATTTTAATGGTTTGTTTGTTTTTTACATTTGGACCATTTTTTCAACTTTGGAAGTATGGTTTTATTTTGATTAAAGAATGTGTTAGTCCATTGAATGCTTCTAGTTCTCATTTGATGCTTGACTAAATCTTGAGCCCTTTGTAGTAACTTGATTGGTTTATTTAGAATATATTATGTTTATTTATATTTTCTTTGAGAAGACATGTTGGTATTCATAAAAGGAATGAGTCATGAGCTGCTAAGCAAAAAGAAAAATGGGCTATGTATTGGCCTACTAGATTCCTACGCAGTCGTCATAGGACATATATTGTCAATGAGACCAACATTCCTCTAATGCATTTATAATTTTAATGTCGTGAATAAAAAAACTTTACATGTAGCCTCTCAATAAAAAATTTGTGAAATGATTTGTAATCTAATCTAGTTATTTCAAAGGCAATCAAGCACAGACTATGATAATCATTGAGTCTTCTGACACTAATTCATATGCAATCACCCAAGATAATTCATTGTTGAGATTGTCATAGATTTCCTTCTCACTAAACAATTCTAAATCTAATTGTTGAATTAATCCTTCACAACTAAACCACTCCTTGCATAAAAGAAACCACTCAGAAGAAATGAATTAAAATATATATATTACTTTTGAAATAATTTAAATCCTCTCAAAATATATACTCTATTATTGCATAAATAAAATTCGCACTTCAAATAAATTGTAACTTCATTAAATCATAAATCCACAATCACACCTCCATCTAGATCTGGCTCAGCAATAAACAATAGAGAACTCAATCTATGATATCATTCAGTGATATGGTTGATATGTAACAACAATACTAATCATCAATTGAAAAG
>SNQJ01S0018855.1:77485-101504 GCA_010110895.2 Picea sitchensis | reverse complement strand
CTTTGTTGGCGGCCAAATAAGAGGGAAATGAAACTTCAACCCCAACCATTGTGGACCACAAGTCTGAATGCACTCAATAGTTAGGAACCCAATACAGAGCATAGGTAAAATTTTCATGACTATAGGGATCCTTGGTCCTCAAGGCCATAGAGGATGTTCCCCATCTAAATTTGCTACCTTCGAGTGCAAATAGTTTCTGATCATTAATTGTTTTAAACAAGAATCAATGACAAACCTTCGAAGGTCTGTCACTTTTCTAGTCCTATAAGATGAAGAGAGTATATGTTGATGCATATTAAAAATAGTAACAGAAGTATGGGGTTCACCCCTAATCCATAATGTTGTTTCTCCTTCATTCTTTTAGATTGTGTGGAAGGCATTCCACCATTTTGCATGATTATTCACAAAAGAAGTGAAGGCTCTAAATTTCACATCTCCGACATAGGGAACATGATTAAATTTTATATCCAACATGCATGCATGTTCATGCAAATAAATCTCACACAAGAAATGTTGATCTGAGAAATCACTCTAGGAGAAAGTTTCTAAAAACTCGGAGGCACTAATCATTTTGTAAGGCCTTCCTTCCTTAATAGATTTAAGCTTAAAAAAATTTAATTGTTCATGAATGAAGACTGAGAATGAGAGAGAAGGGATTCTACAGCTCAGCAACTCTTATGCTAGCAAATACATTTGATTTTTATCCTATTGTATAATCTGACACTTATATTGCAGCTTCTTCAACTCTTCCAATTCCTTCTTCATTTCTTCCCATTTAAATTTCTGAGATGTCAAAAATTCAACGTATTTCTCCTTGGGGCCTTGTATTTCATTTATGTGGGATGGCATAGGAATCGTTCCTTCTCCAAACATGGAAACATGTTGCTTCAATTTATCAATCTCTACCAGCAAAAAGATAGTATTATCTTTTGTGTCCTGATGGTCAACTTCATGTTCATCCTCATCATTGATTTCCAAAGGAATTTGAGATTGTGTCACTAGTTCTTATGTAACAGTGACTTTATCTGTATGTGTTAATTCCTCTTCCTCAACCACTGGTTCTTGTGTGACAATGGATTCTTCTGTGGCCTCATCAGATTGTTGATTTAAATTAGGTACCGTTGGTTCTTTTGTAGCAATGGTACTCTCAGGCTTGGATGGTTCAACATCCTTAGACATCATTGGTTATTGTGTTACAATGAAAAATTCATGTACATCCTTATTAGACTATGTATTTAAATTAGGTACCACTAGTTCTTGTGTTACAGTGGCATTGTCAAGTTTTTCAACGATCTTCTTTTCTTCTTCCTTAGCCATTGGTTCTTGTGTAGCAGTGGCTTTGTTTCTCCATGTTGTCTCAAACAACTCTTCCTGTATTCTTATTAGTCCCAAAGATGAGGGCTCAAGAAGGGTTATTTCATACCCAGCCAATCTATAAATATCCCCACACTCATGACACAAACATTCCTTTTTAGCCTCCTCTGATCGCACGGTCTGTCCTCCTAAAAGATGGGTTGATTGCACTAATAAATCCAGATCATGAGGTGGAGGCCTTTGGGATCCATTTTCTTATTTTAGCATTTCCAATTCCCTCATAAGCCTTTGAACTTCTCTTTTCAATTGATCATTCTCAAATAATAGGGCATGAATCTCACTTTTACCTCTTTCAACAGCAGGTTCTTGTGTTTCAGCAGCTCTTTGATTTGGGCTTAGGTTGTCAATTGCTTCTTGTGTTACAACGAAAACTTCTTGTTGTTGTTCATCACCCATTGTTTCTTGTGTAATAGTGGGTGAAAGAGGACGCAACACAGGAATATCAATTTCTGCCATTTTCAGTTTAGTTTCTTCTGCTGCGAAAACAACCCTAGTTCTTCTCCTTGTACTTGGTAAAGTTGATGGAAACGTTGGAAATGGCCTCTTCCTCCATAATATATTTGGAACTATTTGGGGAGGTTTCTCTGAGATGATTTCAACTTCATAATCAAGGGAAACATGGGAACAATCATCATGAAAAGAAGATGATTCTTCATGTAACTCAATTACATTCTTGCTTGGAATCATTGTTTCAACCTCCCGAATCTGTTCAGGTGGAGTTTCTTCCCTTTCAAGTGACGGTGACCTCTCCACACTTAATTTCTTCATTGTATCTCTAGAAGGCATCTTTTTATCTGACCCTCCCCTCATTTTTTCCATGGTTTCTTCCACACTCGATTCTTTTTTTGTATCCCCTCCTTCATGTTTTGTTGATTGATTCTCCTCTATCAAATGCTCATTTTCCTATGCTATAATGGTAGGTGATTTTTCAGGGTTTTGGTGCAGAGATTCCTCCATCTACACTCCAATATCTTCCATATGTGCATCTTTTGCAATCACAACTCCAGGGCTATCCCTCATTTCTACTTCACCACTACCATGTCCTAATTCTCCAACAACGGTATCTTGTCCCAACTCTTCACTAATTCCTTCTCTTTCCTCTCTTTCCATGTCTAAAATACTCTTGTAACTACTTCTTTCCTCCTCTTCTGATTCATTGCCATCATTTTCATCAACTTATATTTCTCCCATGGCAACGAATTGAGCCCATTTCTGGTTTTTTAGTTCTAAGGCTCTCAGCACTATTAATTTTATCATAAATTGGTGTGTGACAGAACCTTGGGAAAAACGAGATTGGCTTACATAATGTGCCATATTATGCAAAGATTGTAACATATAATAAGGCATATTTATCAATGAGCCATGATGAAGGTTTGATAGCAAAACAAAATCATGTAAACAATCTTGTACCTACCTTCACATGTAATATATTTCTTCAAGAAAATAGCAACCTAGTCCCAAGTTTGAGGTAAAGACTCTATTGTTGTGCCATGTCCTCTAGGATGCACTTGCTCTCCTTCCTCCAAGAAATTGTTCTTTTCATTAGGAATGGTTGTCCTTCATTCAAACCATTTTTTTCCAGTCCTGGGAAGCCTCGTAACAGAGGATATAACCACCACTATTACACTAATCTTCAAACCTCTAACATGCGAATGGGTTCCTATTAAATTCTAGGAGAATTCTAGGGAAATATCACTATCAAACCCCTCCAACCACTCAAAATAAGCTACCCACCCTTCGTCTTCAAATATTTTGTAGAATTTTGAGTGCTGAGGCAGGGCATCGAGGGTTACTAGTTCATGACGTACTACAAATCCTCCCATGTGGAACGTTCTTCTATGTAATTGTTAAGCCCTAATATTGGCTCATTACCCCTTAATTGGAGCATATTATATTAGTAATGTTATTTTGTTTATGTCGGCTTTAGGCCATTAGTTGTAATTATACCTCCTAGTCTCCTATATATACCAAGGAGACATTTTCATTTTGAATCATCTTGTACTTGAACATTTAAGTGGGGTAAAAGGACATTTTCATTTTGAATCATCTTGTGCTTGAACATTTAAGTGGGTAAAAGGAGGTTTCCCCTTCTAAGAGGCTTATTATCTGAAATTATCTCTTTTCTGCCATGCTGAGTACTTTCTCTAAGGTTTTTCTATGCTATATTGATATTTGGTTCTTAACATATGGTATCGTAACTCAAGGTCTTGGGTTTTCATGCACACATCTGAGACACCGTGAATTTTCACTATAAATTTTTTCTACAATGTTTCATAGAAGGCATGGCTTTGGAGGATATTTAGTAGATGAATCAAGATATGTTGGGTTCAAAATTCAAAATTCTCGAGGCCTTATACTTTCGGAGATACACTGCATACATAGGGTTCTGGAATCATTCGGAAATGAGTCATTGCAGAATTTTCGCTATAAAAAAACATTTTGTAACGTTTCAGACCTTGAACTCTAGAGGATATGGAAACTAGTAATGTATCTTAGGTAAAAATTTCATCTTCTGTCATCTTAAATTTGTATACACCTTGTGTAAGATAGGTGGACTAGTCCTATTGACTAGTCTCCTAAGGTGTGTCTTAGGTAAAACAATCATAACTCTTGCTAGAGTATTCAAATTAAGTGGGACTAGTTTCATTGGATTGTGGACAAACTTGGTAGCATTTTGGGTGTGAGTTTCAGAATTTATATCAATTATTTGTGTGGTTCACACTATACAAGTGAGATCGAAAGGCCAAAATCTAGTTGTGAGGTGAGAAAGTTACCATAAATTCCACTTGGCACATCCACTTGATTAGACCCAGGAATTGCAGAAGAAATATTAGAGAATTACCTAAAAGAAATTTTCATACCCGTATAAATGAAACTTTGGGATATAGAATAGAATAAATATTTTCTAGCGTAACTTCAAAATCAAGATTCAAAAAGTGATACTGCAATAACATGCCACTAAAAGGGACCTTCTACACCAAATAAGCCTCCAGAAAAATCCTAATTGACTCTTTTGATGAAGGTGAAGAAATGCAGTAGGGACATAAATGAACTACAAAAAGAAGATGGATTCAATGGAAGCTAAGTTGATGGATTCAATAGAAGCTGATTTTGAGGAAATAAATACTAAGACGGATGGTTTAAAAGGAGAGATCATGGAAGTATTGGAAAAAATTTCAGAATTGAGAAGATACCCAAAAGTGAAAAATGCATCCCATGAAATTCAATGAGGACACAAGGAAGGTGAATCAAGAATAGAGAAACTCCAACTTTGGTTTGAAGACCAACCACGCTCCTAAGATGGATATGATAGAGGAAGTTTGATAAGCAAGGACCCAATCACATGGATTACTTCAAATGGAGCAATTTTTGATCTCCATAATGTGCCACATACAAAGGTATGAAGGTTTATTTTATATTTAGAACTTAATCAATTAGTATGGTATCGATGGCTTTGTTCTCAAGAAATCACTCTTTCACTTGACAATTTTCATTTAAAGAAATGATAGGCACACCTATGAGGATACAAGGAGCAATACCTTTATTTAGCCAATTGATAAATCTCAAGCAAAAGGGTTCACAATTTGCTGGTCATTGAGAACTTTAAAGATTGAATATGTTGCACCTATTATTCCATATGTGAGCACTTGATTGATGTATTCATAGGGAACTTTTAAAGGATAATATTCTCAACATGAGGTTGTTCTTTGGGAACCTAAATCATTGAGGAATGCATTTAAGGTGGCAAGAAATGTTGAAAGTAAAAAATATGGCTATGGCTACTTTGAAGGACTCATCCTAACTTATAGAGAGAACAATGCTCCTTCTCCTAAAACACCTCAACCTACAAGGTTGACACCTCAACAATTGGAGTGAAATAAAGAAAAGGTTTATAAAGCTTTAATTGTGAGCCAACAAGTACAAGATGACATAAGTGGGTGAGAAGAAATTATTCCCTACAGATTGTGAAGAGGAAGGAAGAACAAGAAACAAGAACCATCTCAATATGAAAACGAAGAAGCAATTTCATCATTCAAGAGTTGACTCCCAATGATATCATGTAATGCATTGGTTGGAATTACTACTCCTCAAACCCTCAAGATCAAGGATACATCAAAAAAAGAAAAAGGTAATAGTCCTAATTCGATTCCGGGCAAGACTATAATTATAAATTAAATAAAGATCTCAATTGCTTTGTGGTTATCCAACACGAGTTTCAAGTGGTAATGATTGCGATGGAGGACCGAAAATTAAATAAGACTAATCTTACTATGGGGAATATGTAATGATTAGTCCAATGATTGCTATACCCATGGGTGTAGTGATGTTGTACTAGGAATCCAAAGTGGTTACAATCATTAGGAACAAGGCTTTTAATTTTCAAGAAATTTTCATGAAATTTTCATTGGAAGGAAAATAAATCGAGTTAAGAGGTATCACAGAGAAGCCCGGGAAGGTGATAAGCCCTTTAACCGCATGACAAAAAATTATTGAAAAAGGGCATCACAGTGTAATTGCACAATTCATGCTCACTAGATGTTCAAACATCTTAAGCCATCTATTCCTCAAGATCTCCAAAGGACTGGCTGATAAGCATTCAAAGTATTTGAAGATATTACCAAAGGTCTCCCCCCCACTTAAACATGATCATGAAATTCACCTAATTCTCGAGAATGTTCCTCCTAACATCAAGGACATACGCATAACCTCTTACCTTTAAGAGGAAATTGGATGCATGGTTAGAGGTCAGCATTATTAGACCTAGCCAAAGTTCTTAATTCTTCGCATTCACTGGAAATGGTATTCAAGAAAGATAGCTCATGGCTATGTGTCCAGATTATACAGATTCACAATAAGATCACTATTAAAGATAAGTTTCTATTCCCGCCATTGATGAATTGTTAGGATGAACTACATGGAGCAATCTATTTCACAAAATTGATTCCTTCGTCTTCAGTGGTATCATCGTGATCGGCATCGAAGGAAGAAGATATCCCAAAAACAACGATTCAACTCATTAGGCCATTATGAATTTTGGTCATCCCTTTTGGCCTTACAAATAAATTCCTTCCACATTCCAAGGGTTGATGAATTCCATTTTCAAGCCCTTCCTTCAAAATTTGTGTTAGTATTTTGAAGATATACTCAATCTATAGCAAGTCTTGGGAGGATCATGTGCAACATGTTGACAAGGTGCTGCTAACTACTAAAGGATAACAACTATATTAAACCATCCAAATGTTTCTTGGAGTAAAGGCGTAGAGTATCAGTCATAGTCGGTATCTCATGAAGGTGTCAAGGTAGACCCTACCAAGATTAAGGCCAAGATGGACTAGATTCCATCTCAAAACATTAAAGAATCTTAGAGGATTTTGGTTTGATAGGTTACTACCGTTAAAGTTTGTTCGAACCATGGAAGAATAGCAACACCTTTTAACGAACACTAACTAAGAAGGATGCATTTCATGGACTCCATAGGCAACTAAAGATTTTGAACAACTTAAAGAGGTGATGTGTAAATCTCCCGTCTTCACCACTCTGTGACTTCACAAAAACCTTTATTGTGGAAATGTGATGCCTCGAAATGGAATTGGTGCTATCCTAATGCAAGAAGCGGCCCTCGATTTGAAAGTTGACCACTCAAGGAAGGGACTTACACAAACCCATTTGGCGAGAAGGAAATGATGGCAATACTACATGCATTGAAGAAATGGCGCCCTTTCCTAATAGGTAGGTACCTGGTTGTCAAATAGATCGGCGATAGTCTTAAGTACTTTGGAACAAAGACTATCTCGAAGAACAACAAAATGGCAAACTAAGATATTGCCAGATTTTGAAATCATCTATAAAGGAGGGAAGCAAAATGTTGTATGCATGCACTTTTCGTGAGCGATGAAGATGTTGAGGCCTTTTTTTGTGCTATCTCAATCATCCAACTTGATTGGATAATAGAAGCAAGGGATGAATGGAAGAATGATCGAAAAAGTGTGGACTCTCATTTAAAGCAAGGTTGCGTACCGATTCCGCATTAGACACGCTTACGGAAAATGGATTCACTATGGTACAGATCGCTTATATTTATGTAAGAACTCCAAACTCAAACAAAAGGTACTATTGGAATTGCACACTTCCGCGAGGAGGGCACTTGGGATTTTGAAAACTTACCATAGAGTCAAGAAGGATTTTTGGTATGGCCTCAAAACTAATGTTCAAAAGTTTGTGGTGGAATATGTGGTTTAAGCCAACAAAATAAGGTGGAAACAATTAAGACCCCGTATTTGCTACAAATCCATTATCCATCCCAAGTCAGCCGTGGGAGGAGGTTTCCATTTCATCACAGGTTTACCAAAGTTCAAAGGAAAGAGTGTCATCATGGTGATTATTGATAGACTCCATCAAGTATGCACACTTTTGCACTCTCTCATCCCTTCAAAGTTAGTACAATTTCCAACGCATTCATGGAAACAACCAAAAGCCACATGGCATTCAAAGATTATTGTAAGTGATAGAGATCCCATCTCTTCAATCGATTACTTCGATAGAATTATTTTCTTGTTTGGGTAATTCAATTGGCTCATAGCTCATCCTATCATCCTCAATCTGATGGACAAACCGAGATAGTGAACAAATGTCCTGAAGGCTACCTCAAGCAGTTTTGCTCGATAAACAAACACAATGGTTCAAAATGGTTACCCCAGTTACAATGCAGGTATAACACTTCCTTCATACCGCAACAAAATGACACCATTTATGGCACTTTATGATACCACCTCCTTCCATCACTTTCTCTAAAATAAAAATCTAAGGTTCGCTGGAATATCACATCGAAAGAATCAACAACAAATTCTCCAAATCTTAAAGGACAACCAATCCATGCCAATCGAATTCCATGAAACAACAAGAAGATCATCATAAGAGTGAAAGAAGTTTTGAAGTAGGATTGGGTGTTTTTACGACTACAAACATACAAACGTGATGTCCCTCTAAGCAAGCCAAGAAGGATAATAAATTATCACTAAAGTACTATGGACCTTATAAGGTGTTGCAAAGATTGGTACTATGGCATACAAATTGGAGCTGCCTACATCTTCACGAGTACACCCAGTTTTCCATGTTTCATGCTTAAAAAAGGTTATAGGTGACAAGATCTCAGTTCAAACTATATTTCCAGAACTTGACGAGGAAGGAAAAATCATATTAGAGCCTGAAGCCATCACTGACACAAGAATTCTCCAGTTGAGGAATAGATCCATTTCAGAGTATCTCATTAAATGGAGGAAACTATCGGCTGAAGATTTCACTTGGGAAGATGAGTCTTTTATACAGAAACATCCAGAGTTAGTCAAGCGTTGCAGACAACACTTGTCTCAAGGGGAGGAGCATGTTAAGCCCTAATCTTGGCTCATTACCCCTTAATTGGGGCATATTATATTAGTAATGTTATTTTATTTATGTCAGCTTTGGGCCATTAGTTGTAATTATACCTCCTAGTCTCCTATATATACCAAGGAGACATTTTCATTTTGAATCATCTTTTACTTAAACATTTAAGTGGGGTAAAAGGAGGTTGCCCCCTCGAAGAGGCTTATTATCTGAAATTATCTCTTTTTCAAGGCGTTGAGTACTTTTTCTGAGGTTTTTCTATGCTATATTGATATTTGGTTCTTAACAGTAATTAGTTGTTACAGTATTGCAAAGGAGTTTCAGGTTCAAAATTCCCAACACAAACCCAGGAGCTACAACATGCATGAGCGAGCAGTAACAGTGAAAGGATATTTGTTGGTATTTTTGGAAAGGTGGTGGTGATTCGAATTTCATGGGAAAAATCAACCTGACAACCATGTTGATTGAATGTTTTTGGTGGCGGTTGGTTAATTTATTCAGAGATGATGGGATACCCCCAACTTGAACTGACGGTATTGGTCATCTGTTGGTGATGTGGAAGGGCGTGGAACAATCAGTATTTCACGGTATCATGTCAAACACATGTCACAGTAACCATTCATACATGTAGTCTATAAACCATAGACACATACATGCAGGCACTTACCGACGACAAGAAAATTCTGAGGTGGCGATCACATTCAGTTATCCAATCAGTGTTATTAGTACCTTTCATTAATTATAATAGATACTTATTACTGACAGCCACGGATAAAAATGGTGGAGTAACTTTGCCAACTGGATATGATGGAATCGGTGGGGCCATAGTATTCTTTGCACGTGTTTCAGCACGGTGTTTTAACACCAACATATCTACATTCATTCTTATTAATTTTGCATAGTCTTGTTTGTGCATGCAACGTGTTTCATCCAGGTGTTTCAGCACAATCATATATGCATATATGTACATCTCCATGGTTTACAGGTATGGTTGTGTAATTACCCAAATTAGGACTAAGGAAACATCATCCTAGTTTAGAAGTAAACTATGAATAAAGTTTTAACATGGCACAATGTTGAATGAATAATGAATTGTACCTGCTCCAGGATTGATGTTCTCATAGTAAATGTAAACAATAGGGATGAATTAATACAAGAGAATGAGATGAAAATGGCATTGAAATGATAAGGAAAAATAGTCAATTTTAGCACCCAACAATGTCTCACTTGAGTAGATTAACAAAGTTATGTGGGACATGAATCCTGACAATGCTCTAAGCCTTGATGGTTTCTCAACTAAATTACATAAACAAGCCTAGAACAATGTGGATCTAGTCAATTTCATAGAGGGAAATCATAAGGAAAGATAAGAGATGTATATATTTAGTGATATACGCATAGATATTTTTAGTGCTTGGCATACATATTTAGTCTCTAAAATGTCTTGCTGACTACATTGTGTAGGTGAGCATATAAGTGCTCTGTTTTGTACCATATTTGCTTGGAATACTCCCAAGATTGAACATTGATTCAAATTTATTTAAATTAATAGACTTTTAAAATATTCTCCAAGACTTTTAAAAGGTTTTATAATTTTGTGAAAATTCTCCACAATTTCACAAGATTTTATAATTTTGTGAAAGATTCGTCCAAATTTTACAAGATTCTATAATTTGGTGAAAGATTCGCCAAAAAATTATATATGCATATTATGTTATTGATAAAATAACCTTCACACTTTCCCATGTGTCATGGGGATTCACCCATTTAGTATACATATAAATTTAGGGGGGGTTCTTAAAATTTTCCCTGATTAGTAACAAGGCAATGTTCAATGCCTTTTTCCATTGAACCCTTTTGAAGAGACTATTCACTATGATGTCACCCCACTTCATTGTTCTAAGTTAAGCCTTGGGTTTCATTACTACTATCACCAACATGTCATTCATGAAGGATGGCACAACACCTACAGACTTCAAAAATATGGTAAAGTATACAAACTAATGCCTTCTTATTTGCCTATCTCTCCTTGAACTCATGCCATGAAATAGGTTAATATCAATACATACTCCAAACTTCTTATGGTCTTCCAAGAAATCATAATTACATTGAGAAATACTCTTCCTCATATTATTGCTACATAACGGAGGTTTTGTTGGCTCGTGGTGATTGAAGGATTAACTCCTACTTGTGATGATTAATAAATATATTGTAATATGTTAATGATGTAGACCAAGCATATAATTCTACGTAAGAATAAAAGATGAGGAGAAAAGTGTAGCATCCCCACTATAATCCCTAGTTTAATTAATTCTTAATGTAGATATCATATGTGGCTATGGTCAAGCGATGTAATATGTGAATTGTATTTATGAATGTTAATAATAAAATGTGATGTCAGTTGTTAAGGGGACATGGATAGAGATGGGGGATGAATTAATCTACAAGAGAGGGGAGGGTCTAGGAAAATGTCTAATAGGGGTCCAAGGGGTAATTACTCATGAATATTAATTCAACCCATTTTCCTAAATTTGTTATTGGTATGTGAACCTTATAATTTCCAATAGAGTGTTTCCAAAGCCAATCATTGAATGCATGTAAGAGGGTGGGTGTGAGAAGTCACATCCCATAGTTATTGGGAGCATGGGGGTTGAGTACAATCAGTTTGGGAAAGTGTGTGAGTCAAGAAAGTAATCCAAGGAGAGAAATTTGTATGGGATGTTACAACAATTTTTACACATTCAATTTTGGTGCATGAGCCATAAGGGAGAGTAAGAAATAGAGCTTGGAGTTGTAACATCCATGGTGGGTCAATTATGGAGCATGTTGGAAATTATTTAGAGCTGAAGACTAAAGAGCTAGGTTGTTAGGAATGGGCAGTGAACTCCTGACTGAGTTGCACTATAACAACAAGTGTTGTTGTTTGCTAGTAGTTTTCATGTCAATGAGATCCCTTGAGTTTCCCAACTAATAGATTCTTGTTTACTTGTGCTAGAGAGACCCTGATAAAAAAATTGGATGCCCAAGGGAATGATATTGGTGAAGGGGTACATTCCTTGGGTTGGGAAGGTCAAGAGGAAGAGACCTAGTGGAAAATCAAAATAGTTGTAGGAGAATACCAGGGGTTGTGAGATTTTTGATCTATGAGTGGAGAATGAGAGACCACCCTCTTTTGTGGATTACCAGCCCCATCTTGGGGGTGACTTGTTGTTGATATTTGAAATAATAGGTCTATGGTTGGGTGGAACATTTGTCCCAAGTAGCTGGTTGCACAACTATTTATAAAAGATAAGTGTTTTATCTTGTTGTTGTTTCTATTATGAGTTTATTTGTTGTACATTAACTTCATGTATCAAATTGATTTTTATGTTGTTGAAATTGAGTTTAATAGTTGCATTTCATGTCATTTTAGCATGTTGTATAAGCATATAAATAATGGTAACATTCATTAGTTAATATGCATGTAATTTGTAGCTATAAGCTACAGGAAATTATTTATTTAGTAGAACTTTTCATTTTTATGACTATTTTGTGATGTAATGTTCCTCAATTGGGCTAGGTGACATTACATTATGGTATCAAAGCCTCTGGTTCAAACACCTAACTTGTATGGGCCAAGAATGAGTGTGAAATGAATAATTTTTTGTTGTAGACTTCAGTCTATGCGAATTTGAGTGTGAATTGAGTAATCCATTGTTGTGCCTCGCATGAAATTGATGGTAATAGTGCTTACTGTTCTTCTGTAAACTATTGCATTTGAATGGTTGTAAGATGACAATTTTGGGATCTAGGCTGGTTGGAAAATCCTCATGGTGTTTTTTCCAGGGATCAACTTCGCAACTCTAGATTCGAGGCAGACTCTACGGGACTGCCACGGTCTCGTTGATCCCTCAAAAATACTTTTTCCCTGTTTTAGAACTTAAGTTCTATGAATGGAAGGTGCTCCCTTCAAAACATTCATCCAAGAGACCATGGGCTCATTCCCACAGCCTTAACCAAATATTGGATAAGAGTTATGAGTGTAGCCTCTAGAGCTTGGCAAAGTTCCATAGGACCATGTCCATGGAACCCTTCGCTAGACCCAAAAAGGAGCTAAGTTATTCGGGACTCCGGGAGTCTGGAGCTCTTGGGTGAATGAACATTGCAATGTCCAAATGCACTGAAGGTGACCTGTCAACCCGATAACTTGACGATTGATCGAAAGTTGGCGTTCATTTAGCCGTTATCGTAGGATTCATCCCCTTGTTAAACCTCGACCCACTTCTTGGATGTGAAGTAACGCGAGCTATAGATCTATGGGTATTCGGTATCTCCCCTGACTATTGGATCTACGTCGTGGTCAGTCCGACGTTGACCATTTCGGGAGAATAGATGTTTTATAACACGAAAACCCCCTGAATGTTGGAGTCGCGAACTAATGTGGGTCGTCAATCTAAGGATCCTTTGGGACCCCTCTCGGTTGTTTAATTGTGGGGATGTGTGTATCATGTCGGGAGCACGTGGGGGTCCATGCCTTTTGACACAGTAAAGAGATTTCGGTAACCTAAGGCATGTGCCACACATTTTTCCAGTGTTTTGAGTTGACAAGTGTCCCTCTAGGCGTGGTCGAACACTGAAACCTAGGGACCTTTGAGATAGAGTTGTGAGTATTTGATCTGGGGATTCCATTGAGGACCTCTCCCAACTGTCTGATCATTATTCATCTCTCTGGATAAACCCCAATTCGAGTGATTTAGGATGCAAGGCATGGAGTTCCACTCGAGGAGAAAAAAGGAAACTACAAATTCAAACCCTTGAACTCCGTAGTCACAAAGAAACGAATGTCGTATATATGGGTATCTACGTGGACCTGTCTCGACCATCGGATAAAATGTATTGGGAGGTTACTGACAGGATTTTGGACTTCGGAGCTCCAGGCGATTTCGCAGGTAGGAGAGGTTGGAGGCTCCCAGAGGCTGTCAGTTCGGAGTGACATGGAACACTGACGTCACATAGGGTGACATGGACCCATGTTCGGCATGCCACATGTCACCTTGATTCATACTTTTTATAGACCTTATGTGCCAATTGGGACTTGACATGTGTTACTCATAGATTAGGCCATGTGTCATCTCCATATTTGACCTAATGGCTAATGGGACCGCGGGAGTTCAACACTCCGAGAGGCTTAGGGTGTTAGAGCATATGCTCTAATAAGGTCGAAGGTCGGAGCCATGTGGAAGGATTCCAGGGTTTCAAGACTGATGCAAGAGCATCGCTTCAACTCAACAATGCATCAGCAACAAGAGTAGCAACACACTAGGAGGGAGCGGATCCCAAGGAGAGAGAAGTGTCTACCTTCTCGTTTTTTATTTTAAATCTCAATTTTTAATGTAATTTAATATTTTAAGGCTTGAAGGAGGCCGAGTCATTTTTTTTTGTACAGACTGCATGTAAAGTCACCTTTAATGGATGACAGGTAGATAGATATAGATCTGATTCAGACTAGATGTCAAATAAATGTAATTTAATGTAAGTAGGTGGAGGAAGGCTTGAGAAGCCCCTCTTATGTAAAGATATCATTGTATTGAGATTTCATAAGAAAGAGATCTTAGGAAGACTAAAGAAGCTCAAGAGAAGAGAGGATAGGAGAGAAAGAACTAAGACTCTGAAGCAGTCCAGTCTTGTACACATTGTAAAGGCCATTCAGTTTAATACAAAATCTGATTTCCCTACATATGAGTTTTTGTGTGTGTGTGTTCTCTGCATGAATGAATGAACGTTTTTTTTTAATGTGTTTACTATGTATATTAATGAATTTCATTAGTTCATGTATGTTCCCTTTGCATGAATATGTAGAATTCTTTGTTTGTAGTTTTTTGAGTGTTCTGGGATCTCACGGTAGTGAAAGGAGTGCACATTAGAGTTGTTATAAAACTCTAAAAGGACAGCGCAAAGAGTGTGTTAGGACTCAAGAAGGAGTTATGTGAATAGCATGCCATGTGGGCACACCAGAACAAGTGTTAATATCAAAAGGAAAGGTTGTGCAAGGAGTGCACATCATATTTACTGAATACTTTGAGGAGCCAGTGCAAGGAGTGCACAAGAACTTGTTCAAGATTTATGTGAGAAGGTTTCCAAGTGGGCATACCCGAAGGTTAAGTTTAGGAGGAACAATGTAAGTTTGCACATAGAAAGCGCAAGGAGTGTGCAGGTGACTTTTATGAGTTTCATCTCAGAGGATACTTGAGTGCAAGGGGTACACGAAGCCAACATATTGTTAAAGTGTTGTTGAGTCTCAAGAGGAAGAGCGCAGATAGCCAAGAGTGTGCTGAAGGAACACTCAGACAATGTTCATAAACTTAGAAGGAAAAGTGTGAGTGCCAGGAGGTCATAAGAAATAGTTTGGAGAACAAAGGGTTGAGCCCCTTTGAATTTTGAACAATTACCAGCTCAAGGGAGATAGCACCAGTGTGCACAAAGTCCCTGCAATGTGTGCAAAGGTAGAGAACATTTTGAGGTTCAAACTGTAAAATAAGTGCAAGGAGTGCACCCACACTTCATCCAAAGTGTTGAACAAATCTTGGCAGGAGTAGAATTTTCCAAAACGCAAAGCAGAGGCCAAGCAGTCGGTCCTGTAGAAAAATATTCAAAGGCTAAGACTTTGAAAGATCGAGAAATACTTCATTGGAAGGGAAGCAGAGTTGCAATAGAGGAGAAGCTACAATAGCCATTGGATTGGTTGTAAGATTAAATCTAGGCCATTGGATCAAATCCCAGACAGAAGGAGGAGTGCGCAATAGTGGATAATAAATCTCATACATTGGATCTAAGCACAAAAATCAACCACTATTGGATCCAGGTAAGGTACATGACTGATAAACCTTTAAGTTCTTTGGACTTTGCTTCTTTGGCAATTTTTAGGTGTGTGTTGCGGAGGAAGAAAAATCCCTGAAGTCCGAAATTAATCTTGAGCATTGGTTATAAGTCCACGTGTCAGCAAATTGAGCATGGTTCGGAAGTTTGGAAGTCTGGGAGAACTAGGTTGTTTTTGTGTGTTGGGAGAGAACTCTCAAAGCTCTGAAACCTGGAGCAGATCCTGACCATTAGCATCGGACATATGTGGCGACACATCGTGTGTTTGAAGACATGGCACTCTAGAGGAATTGGAATGTGAGTTACTTTGGGTCATAAATTCTTGAAGGCTCGAAACCCGGAGTAGATCCAATCCATCTATTGATAGGGACACCTGGACTGTGGATCCCATCCCTTCTCCAGTACACTAGTTTGGCAATCTAGAGGATTGGTGGTGGTAAGTAGAAAGAACTCCCAAGCCCGGAGTTCTGAAGAAGATCACGGTCATTGGTTGTTTGGGTGGTGTGGACCATTGATCTGTGAGCTATCCATAAGTTTGGTATTCACATATTCAGGAGGAATTTTAGTTTGAGGTGTGAGAGCTCCCGAATCCCAGAATCTGAAGTAAGCATGGACCGTTGATCCGTGGAAGACGTCAGTCATCTAATTTGTTAGTTCAGTGTTTGCGAGTTTGTGAGCACGGTGTGTTGGAGCAGGGGAAACTCTTGAAGCCCAGGGTGTCGAAGTTTTCTGTGACCCATAGATCAATTCATGTATTGTGGACCATTGATCTCGTAGTTGTTCATGTGTTCTCCAATTCACGAGTTCGGAGGTTTTGGAAGGTGATGAAGGAAAAACTCCCGAAGCCCAAAGCTCTGGAGCACCGAAGTAGAGTGTTTTGTTAGCTCCTTGGTCATAGCCCTAGGTAACATGCGATTTTGGTCGATGTTAAGGGGCTAGCACCTGAATTAGATCCTAAAAGAGAAAGGGGGATTAGTGTGAAAGCACTCATGGGTCTTTGTGGGACCTGCACAAGGAAATTAAGGGCATGTGTGCATTAAGATGGGATCCAGCAGGGATCCAAGAGTTGATTTAGCTCCTACATGAATGATCCTAGACTGGGAGGTCGTGTGAGCCCTAGGAGGTGGTGGGGGTTTGCATCAGGGACTCCAAAGGATATACAGGTAGAGAAAAGGGCATTCAACGTCGGAGCATCGAACGTTGAAATTCCTTAAGCCTATGCATTGAATGAGGGTGAATCTCAACCGTTGGAATCAATGGTGGATTGATCTCCACCTTAGATGAAGGAGTGTTAGGGAACTCTGGGACTTCAGGTCTCCGAGAGTGTTTCAAACATGGACAAGAAGGATGAAGGACCGAAGGCCCGATAATCACTAAGGCACAGGCAACCTTCCCTGTAACCGCCCCTCCAGCGGCCATGTCATCGCTAAAGGTCGAGTCTGTGCTAGGTGGAATGGAACGAGTGACGTGAACCCACATGGGTACCACTTGTCCTATGTCCAATGATGTTTGAAGAACTTTTGAAGGGCATAACTTCCAATCTAGAACCCATATTTGAGCATGGTAACAGTCGTTGGAAATCTCTTGACGAGCAAAAGAGGACGGAGATGTCAGAAAGAGGATTTGAGATGATTCAGAAAATCGAATATCTTATGGCCCATCCCTTAAAAATGTACTTAGGGGTCGGGTGTGTTACAAAGTGGTATTAGAGAAGGAAACAACACTTGGCCTGCTTGGGCTCATGAAAGAGTCAAGTGATTATTTTTATTTCTTGGAAAACTTTAAAGGAGAGGGAACCATGCCTTACCCTATCTAGTAGAACATGATTCAAACATAGTCTTGGATGGGTCGTGTTGAGGAAAAGATATGAAATGATCTTACTCAAGAATTTTCATATTTTTCTTAGCTAAAGAAAAATAGACGGGAATCTCACCCTATGTTTATAGCCAACAAAAATAACATCCTAACTCACAAGTATGAATTATGAGTGCTTAGGCTAATATTTTTCAATAAGAAGCTTGCTAGAAATTTACTTTTTATGCAATTTTATGAGCATATTAATTGTTGAAATAAATGTAAAGATAGAAGTAAAGTCACCAATATGATAATCAAGACAGATGAGACATAAAGCAATCCTTTATTTCATTCCAATTCACCAAAGAGTCATTTTCCTTACAAAATCTCATACAGAAATTTTGGACCAAAGTCAAGCTTAGACATCCCCGATGGAACATACAAAAGGACCTCTAACAGAAAACCAAAATTGAACTCTAAAATATGGATCAACTTGCCATAGATTGTTTCCCACTCGACTCTGCACAATAGCCTTTGTCAGTCATGAAAACTAATTCAGAAACAGACAAGTCTACATAGACTATCAAAGATATATCAACACCTCTGAAAAACAAGTGTTTGAATGATGTAATTCAGCTCTGAATATTGTTGTCTACAATAAGACCCTGCTATCATAAAATAGAATTAGGCTTGTGATGAATAAATGAATGAATGAAAACTGAACTATCTCAACATAAACTCAAAGAGCAAACCTTAGTACGCTTATGCTTCTATCCCCTCTCTTGCGCCTCCCTTCCTTTTTCCTTTAAGAAAATCAGAATTGGTTGAGGTAGTTGAACCACCTCATTAGTTAAGTTAACTAAAGACTCAACCAACTTTTTAGTTAACAGGGAAAAGTAATAATAATAATAATAATAAGGGTTAAAATAAATAATAAATAGTAGGTGGGACTCCCTTTAGCTCATAAAAATCATAACATAACTAGTTAGTTAAGAAAAACACACCTCCTTGTGGCTCCCATCATCGTATTAACATTTGGTAATTTATCTCAATAATTGTTTGCAATTATTTCCAAAATATATTACTAGCATATCCAAAAGGCATGCTATATGAAAATCTAAAGTCAATTGTCATCAACCTTAAGGAAGAAAGTTCTATCTCGGTTGGCAAGAGGGATTATTGACCATAAACAAGCTGAAAAGGAGTACAACTAGTGCTTACCTTAGAGGTAGTTCGATCTTCCTAGAGGGAATAAGTGAGGAGAGTGTGCCACTGACGAGGCTTATCTTCGATGATCCTTTTGACGATTCTTACCAGATTTTTGTTGGTAGATTCATCTTGTCCATTTCCTTGGGGGTAATAAGATGATGAGGTAAAATGTTTAACCCCCAACTTGGCTAGGAATTGAGTCAGCTTAGCAGAAATGAAAACAGGGCCATTGTCTGTAATAATTTCTAATGGAAGACCAAATCTGGAAAAAATATTATTTTCAAGGAAAGAAATCACCTGATCATCTGTGGAATGCTTAAGTGGGGCAGCTTCAGCCCATTTTGTAAAATAGTATGTGGATGTCAAAATAAAAACTTGTCCAGCTGAAGAAGAGGGATTAATTGGACCAATAAAATCCAATCCCCACTTTGAAAAAGGAAAGTCTGGTAGGACAGGTTCTAATGGCATGGCTTAAAGGCGTTCTTTCCCAACAAATTTTTCGCACTTGTCACAATATCTCTAAAAAACATAAGAGTCACGAAATATAGAAGGCCAATAGTACCCTTTTCTAATAATATTGAAAGCAATGGTTTTGGCAGAGAAATGACCTCCTATATGAATGACATAACTTGAAGAACCATGAGATTCTTGTAACTGTTTCTGTGCGTCTTCATTGTTTACACAGTGAAGCAGCACACCATCAGTCGATCTTTGAAATAAGGCATCTCCTATAATGAAATATCTCGTAGATTCAAGACTGAGTCTTCTCCTTTGATGAGTGTCTAAGTTGTCTGGACATATTTGGTTCTGTAAATAATAAACCAAATTCATGTACCAAGGATGTTCAGACATAGGGAGGATCTGATCGTCAATGTAAAAAAGGGTTGAAAGGGAACTATCCTCGTACTCAATTTCTTCACCATTCTCAGTATGTTGAGCCAAGTGAAGGGCTAGGTCACGTCCCTTGATAGTGGTAGAAGTCATGATATTTAAATCATGCTACTGAATCTTGTCAAGCCAATGTGAAAGATTTCCTGAAAGATAAGTTTGTGAGAGAAAAAACTTGATAGCAGGTAAGGGGACCTTTACCAATGTATGCTTACCTAAGATGTAATGAAGAAACTTTTCAACAGCCTTAATAAGAGAAAAAGCATGTTTTTCAATAAAAGAATATTTAAATTCATCATCAGACAAACTTTTACTCATGTAAGCCACTGGTTTTGCATTTCCTTGGTCATCATTTTTCATAAGGACAACAAAAACTGCCTCCTCGGTGGAATTAGTATATATCGTGAATTATTTCTCAAAATCCGGCTTCACCAAAACCAGTGTGGAACTAATTCCTTTCTTAATCCCTTCAAAATCATTTTCGACATCATCTTTCCAAGAAAAAGAATGATCTTGCTTAATAATATTATGAATTGGCTTGACCATCACGGCAAAATCTAGGACAAATCTACAGACGAAGTTAATAACCCCCATAAAATCTTGAACTTATTTCTTGGAAGTGGGAGTAGGAAGATTAAGGATAGCATCAATCCTTTCAGGATCAATGCTTATTCCTGAATCGGAGATGATGTGTCCAAGGAGCTTGCCTTCGGTAACACCAAAAATGGACTTGGAAGGGTTTAGAGAAATGCCAAATTTCCTACATCGCATGAGAACTTTCCTTAGATGACCAAAATGATCTGATCGGATTTTAGAGTATATTGTCAAGTCATCAAGGTAGATCTGAATGATCTTACCAATCAAATCATCAAAATCTAATTGCATATCTCTTTGAAAGGTGGCACCTGCATAGATAAGACAAAAGGCATACGTTCATAAGCAAAGGTACCCCAATGAGTAATAAAGGTGGTTTTATATTTATCTTCCCTTTTTACCTTGATTTGATTGTAACCCGAAAACCCGTCAAGTAAGGACATCATTTGTGACCCTGCAACTTGTTGCAAAATCATTTCCATGTTAGGGAGAGGGAAGTGGTTTTTTATACTAGCTTGATTTAATGCACGAAAATCAACGCACAATCTGATCTGCCCAGTTTCTTTCTAAACATGAACCAAATTTGAAACCCATTCGGAATACCTGACCAAAAAAATGATTCCATCCTTCAAGAGTTTTTCCAACTCCTTTCGAATAGTTGCTTCTAGCGCAGGGTTGATGGGTCTTTGCTCTTTCCTGACTGGTTTTACACCTTCCTAAATGGGGATGGCATATTGTATCAGACCAGGATCAAAACCATGAATATCCTCATATGACCAAGCAAAAACATCTTGAAATTCACCAAGCATCTTGGAAAACTTCACTCCCTCCTCATCTGAACATTTGGCATCTATTTCAACATTCTTTGGAGTCTCAGGTGTCCTAATGTTCAAGTAGATGGTTTCACCCACCTCCCTTATCGACTCTTCTTATTTATGTTTCTCCTTGTTTCCTACATCACTCGAAGAAAATGAACTCTCTAAAGGAGTCAAGCCCTTAGGAATCTTGTTATCTTCTATGGATATAATTTCCTTAGGCTTAAAAGGTTCATTTTGAATAAAAGAACAAATGCTCTCATTGTTAGGGAAGACCTGCCAAGATTCTATATTTTCAAGGATATGCAGATAGTATAGGGATTGAAATGTATAATCAGGTGTGTGTGGCAGAAGTTGTCGATTAGGGGAGGCTGCGAAAAATGCCAACCGATCAGCCATTGAGTTTAACTCCCTCTTAACATGAGTGATGTTGAAAGATAAAAGGTTCGAGATAAACGCCCAAACAGTTTGGGTGTATTGTTTCATCAACTTGTTGCTAGGAGAGTAAATTTTACGCACAAGATTCACAACAAGCTCGGAATCCCCAAAAACTGAAAGGTGACTACAGCCAAGGTTATAAGCATTTTCAATGCCTAATAGCAAGGCTTTGAATTTAGTGACATTGTTAGTGCAAGCGAACTCCAACCGGTAATAAAATTTATGGATTTTTCCTACAAGAGAAATCAAGATAATTCCAACTTTGTTACCTTCATTAGAGAATGAACCATCAAAGTGCATGTGCCACATGCCATCATCTAATTCGATTTGTTCCATGGGAATGTTATCCTCCTCGGCAAAGATGGAATACACTCCTAGGTCCTCTTCGATATAGTGTACGTTATCCTGTGGGACACTCTCTATGTAAGGTGATATCCTTCCGTCTCTAAGGACTATAATGTTTTTTTCATTTCGAGGAACGGATAAATGTGTTCCGTCGAGTGAGAGGTATCCACCTGTTGAGGATTTCCAATCTCTTCCTAAGATGATTGAGTAATTTCTTACTGGCATATCAATTACCTGAATGTCAAGGGTTGTCCTTATTTCAGGATAAGCGCACAAAACTAAGGTCACATCCTTAACTTCGCCTATGGTTGTTTGTTGTAGACTATTATAGGAGAGAATGCTTCTGGCATTTTCCTTTGTACAAGACAAGCCTAACTCTTCGGAAAGATTGGCTACAATGAAATATTTTCCTTCCATGAATTTTTTCAGATGCATTTGTTGTTTAGGGACAGCAACCATGTCTAGAAGGGTTGCATCTGCTTTGATGTTGGCCAACTAATTCAAGATATTTTATTTAGTAGAGGGTAGGGGAGGAGTGATTCCTTGACTCTCAAGAAACTTAGGAACCTAGAGAATAGAAGTGGTTGAGGATGAGCTCGGACCAAAATAAATGCGGGGAGGATCAAATTCTCCCTTGGGAGCATAGGCTTTGTTCCTAGTATTGATGACCATGATATCATCTGGCTCTGCAAAATCTAGGACAGTGATGGTAGATTCTGGTATTTTACTAAAGATCTTATCTCTGGAACTCTTCTTTACCTCACATGTGGTTTCTTCTTGGTGTTCCTCACAAAAGTTACACCAATTCCGAGGTAAGATAGCCTTAAGCTGAAAAATATTTTCAACTAGATTCCTAAAGGGGAGTGCAGATGAGGATGAAGCTCCAGGGGTGAGGGGGGAGATATTTCATTTCCTCTCATATGTTATCATACGATTATTCATGTCTTGTACTAGTTGTAAGAGGGCGGACATGTTTGTTTGTATAACCGATTCTCCTTGGGGAAGACTAGTTCTTTCAATTTTTTCTTCATACTCTGAGCAAGTATGCAGAGCGGAGCTGAGATTATCAATGGCTTTTTCCTCAAGTCTATGATAGTAGGGGGAAGGCAATTCATTGTAGTAATGCATGAAATCGGCTTGGTTCTGGGGGTGGATGAGTTCGGGGATTTGATTGTATAACTTGGTGAAACACAAGTTGAAGGACTTGATGGTCTCACCATCCTTATAGGTATTGTTATTATACTCCCTTAATTTCTCGGCTAGACTTTTAGATTGCCCATAAGTGGATCGGAACCAATATATTAACTCCTCCCAAGTAGACAGGATTCTAGGAGGAAGGTCAAAGAAGTCGACCGTAACCTTTCCTTCCAAGGAATTTACGAATAAACACATGCAAGTATCATTGTCATTGGCCCCCATGTTATGACAAGCATCAGAAAATGCCACCAGGTGTTTGTTTGTACTGACAGTTTTATTTCCTGAAAACCTAGGAAGGTGCTCTTTAAATTTTGGAAGTGGATGAGTAGCAGGTGCTATGTTAAGAGGAGAGGACACATGCCATGGTGTGGTTGTGGCATCTTTTTCGAACTAAAAAATCCCATACTTTTTAATGAATTTTGTAGGACTTGTGGTATAATTAAAAGGGATATGGTGGCTATATAAGCTACCAATCACTGATGACGATGAAGACTAAGAAGATGCAGCACTTCCAGTGCCACCAAAGCCACCACTAGATGCCATCCTCTGGATGACAGATGAGGGAAAGAAAGACAAACTGGATGAATCAGATAAAGTTCTCCTTAGAGTACTTTGTTGGGTAGATAACACAACGTTTCTTCTTTCTATTTCAGCAATAGGATTGATTTCAAGTGACAAGCCTCTTCTTCTTCTAGAAGCGCGATAATCTAAGGACATGAAAGAAAGGCCAAAACTTGAAGAAACAAAAAGGGTCACTGTTGATTTCTAGGTTGTCTACATCTAGCTTCCAATTGTTCTTGAGCACTAATATCTTGTTCAATTGTTGCCCAAGGACGGTTAATCTCAACGCGGGTGTTGGCAGTGTCTAAGATAGTATTAAACAGATTCAAAGCAATGTTGGTCTGATCTTGAAGATCGGACTCAATATTGGGTTGCCTTGCAATAGGAACAGTCATTAAGAATAAAACAGTCAAATAATCAATGTCATAAAAAGAAAGATGTATCGACGAAAATCGAGTATAAAAATTAAGTAGAGAGATATCGAAGGTCTCCCAAGTATGGTCGCCAAATAAATGCTGAGGAAAAGATATGAAATGATCTTACTCAAGAATTTTCAGATTTTGCTT